>JAGFNQ010007808.1:38611-62904 GCA_024364735.1 Boesenbergia rotunda | reverse complement strand
ACAAACTCAATGTATGATAATTCTGAGGATATGCAGATGGGGGAGGGGAAAATTGAGTACACTGGCAGTAGGAAAACTACGGTGAGGGCTAACTATAGATCATGACAGAGCGGAAACAACAGACAGGAACAGAACTAGCGCCTTGTTTTTTTGCCAAACAACGAACTGCATGATCGGGGTTTTGTTCTACTGTAGCATGAGTCCTTGATTCATGGATTGTTGTTGGACTAAATCCAATATTTTCTTTAGTAAAGAAGGCATCCCACACTATAGGATTAGTTGTTCTTACAGGAGGCGAGCCGTAGAAAAAATCAGTTTGATTGTCTCCAGTTTCATCCTGAATAAATCAATCAATTTTGTTATGAGTAACAGTAGTTGGAGGAATGCATTGGGAAGTGAAAGAAAGGTAGGTAGATAGCATACCTTATCGAAAAATGCATCGAAAAAATCAAGGTTGTTATGGTCTCCTTGCCGAACAGGTAAAACGCTGTGAAAGTAAGGAAGAATAATTATCAGCCACAGTTTCCATGGAAATTAAATAAGAACTACAAAAACAACAACCAAGTCTTATCCCACTAGGTGGGATCGACTATATAGATCCTTCTACGTCATTAGACTCTATCTCATATTATATCATCATCTATATTTAAATAAAATTTATCTTGTTTTATTGTTGTTAACTAAGTTTTTTTAGTCTTCCTCTCCCTCGTTTAATGTGTGTATTTATCATAGTTTCACATCGCCTAACAGGGACATTTATTGGTCATCTAAGTACATGTCCGTACCATCTCAAACTTGTCTCTCAAAGTTTTTTTTCAATAGATGCAACACCGACTTTCTCTCTAATGCTCTCATTCCTTATTCTGTCTATCCTCCTATGTCCACACATCCACCTTAACATTCTCATCTCTGCAACTTTCATCTTTTGCTCATGTGCCTGAGTCACAGCCCAATATTCAACACCATATAACATAACAGTTCTAACTGTCATTTTGTAGAACTTTCTTTTAAGTTTTAGAGGTACTTTACGATCACATAAAATACCTAACGCTAACCTCCATTTCAATAATCCTACTTGTATTTTATGTAAAACATCTCTCTCAATCTCTCCATCATTTTAAAAAATGATTTTAAATACTTAAAGTTCTCAATTTTAGACAACTCATCATCTCCTATCTTAACAATTGTCGCATTACGTCTAATATTGCCAAACTTAAATTCCATATATTATGTCTTTACTCTACTAAGCCTAAAACCTTTCGGTTCTAGTGTTTCCCGCCAAAATTCTAATTTAGCATTTACTTCTTCACGTGTCTCATCTATTAAAACAATATCATCTGCAAACAACAAGCACCATGGTACTGTATCTTGAATGTGTCCAGTGAGTTCGTCCATGATTAATGTAAAAAGATAGGGACTTAGAGTTGATCCTTGATATAACCCTATCTTTATTGGAAATGCTTCGGTTAATCCGTCTGTAGTCTTCACTTTGGTCGTTACATCTTCGTATATATCCTTAATTAGTTTAATATATGTTACGCTAACGTCTCTCTTTTCCAGAATTCTCCATATAATTTCTCTTGGAAGCCTATCATAAGCTTTTTCTAAATCAATGAATACCATGTGTAGATCTTTTTTTGCTCCCGATACGTTTAAATTAATTGTCTAAGAAGATGAACAACTTCTATTGTCGACCTTCCAAACATGAACCCAAATTGATTTTCGATCACCATGGTCTCCTTAATCTTTTTTCTATTACTCTTTCCCAAAGTTTCATGGTATGATTTATTAGTTTAATACTCCTGTAGTTTGCATAATTTTGTACATCTCCTTTGTTCTTATACAAGGGAATTAGAGTACTTACCCTCCATTGATTAGGTATTTTTTTTGTTTTCAATATCATATTAAATAATTTTATAAATCATTCAATACCTAGTTTCCCTAAACATTTCCATACCTCTATTGGGATATCATCTGGTCCCACGACTTTTCCATTTTGCATCCCTTTCAAAGTTTGTTCTACTTCTGAAGTTTGAATTCTATGATGAAAATTAAAATTTCTATACTCATTTGAACTATTTAAATTGCCTAAGTTCAGTTGGTCCTCTAAGCCTTCATTAAAAAGTTGATGAAAGTAAATCCTCCACCGCTATTTTATTTCACTATTATTTACTAGTACTCTATTGTATTCATCTTTAATACATCTTATTTGGCTAAGGTCTCTTATTTTCCTCTCTCTCACGTTAGCTATTTTATAAATGTCTCTTTCCCCTTCTTTTGTATCCAAGTTTTGATATAATCGTTTAAAAATTTTATTTTTTGCTTCATTCACTGATTTCTTATCCTCTTTCTTAACTATTGTATATTTTTTTAAGTTTTCCTCGTTCTTACAAATATATAATTCCTTATAGACTATTCGTTTTCCCTTCACTTTCTCTTGTACTTTCTCATTCCACCTCCAAGATTCCTTACTTGGTAGTGCATGTCCCTTTGATTCATCGAGTACACCCTTAGCTACTATTTTCAACTTTGATATCATCTTATCCTATGTCGTATTAGCGTCACTGTATATTTCATCTAATGCTTGTATTCCTACCTTCTCCTTCAATATGTTTTGCTTCTCATCCTTTAATTTCTACCACTTAATTCTAGGAGTCGTGTATATTTTTGTTCTATTGATTCTATTGATATTATGATTAAAGCGTATATTCAATACTACTAAACTATGTTAGGTAGTTAAGCTTTCTCCAGGGATGACCTTACAATCTTTACAAATCTTCCTATCTCTCTTCCTAACCATAAAAAAGTCAATTTGCGATTTATTATTCCCACTTTTGAATGTGACCAAGTGTTCTTCTTTTTTTCTTAAAAAATGTATTAGCTAGTATAAGGTCATATGCTATCGCAAAATCCAATATAGTTTTTCCTTCTTCATTTCTTGTTTCAAACCCATAACCTCTATATACCCTCTCATATTTTTCATTTTTTACTCCAACATGTCCATTTAAATCGCCTCCTATTAAAATTAGTTCATTTGATGGAATATTTTGTAATACCTCATCTAAATCGCTTCAAAATCTTGATTTGATTTCTTTATTTAATCCTACTTGAGGTGCATATATGTTAATGACGTTCACAGCTTCTTTCGCCACTACTATCTTGAAAGCTATAATTCTATCCCCCTTTCTAACTACTCCAACAACTTTATCTTTTAAAGAACTATGCACAAAAATACTCACTCCATTTCTTGTTTTACTCTTTCCTGTGTACCATAACTTAAAACCCAAGTTCTTTATCATTTTTTGCCTTCTCGCCTACCTATTTCGTCTCTTGTACACATAAAATATTAATTTTTCTCCTAATAATTGTATCTACTACCTCCATTGTTTATCAATGAGAGTTCCTATATTCTATGTTCCAAATCTCGGACTATTACTTTTCTTATAATGTTTATTCTTATCCCACCTATGGTGTAAGAACTCTTGCCTATTTAACATTACACCTAATTTCTCATGAAGATGTAGCGGTCCTTGCTGAGACGTTACAGTCGGACCCTACAACGCGAACCCTTGCATATTTAGCACTACACCCGAGTTCTAGAGATGTAGCGGTTCTTGCCTAGACATTACAGTCGGACCCTGCAACGCGTTCCTTCCAGGAACATCCTAGCATTAGCATAATAGTTTAATAGATTCATTTATTAAGTATTTGCTATAGTTTTTTAGGCTGACTGGCAACCTAACACAACCCCTCCTCCTTTATCCTGGCTTGGACCAGCCATGAGTAGGTCGTCACAGGCGGAGTTTCAATATAATTACATATATTGTGTAAAAAAACAGAAAGAAGAAGAAGAACAGATCATCTACCATTCAAGATCGTACAACAAAGAAGTGGTTATAAGCATTAGTAGAAAGGATTCCCATGATAGTTGATGCTGCATAGACTAATATCGTTTGATGCTTAAAGATGTGCAGCCGTCTGTCAGATTTTGTGCTTAAACATTTACCAAGCTCATCCATTTAATGACAAGCATGATAACCATCATGAACGACAGAGTAATAGAAATGATTATTGCCCAAGAAAATAAAGAAAACGATCTTCAAGCAAAAAAGAACATATGCAGCAATCTTTAATATCAGAAGGTGGTAACTCACCTCTTTGTCATGGAAGGAAAACTGGCTACATAATCCAACATGGTAGGTACTTTCACTGCTTGGCTAGGTTGAGGATAGATGACTTCTACTCTTGGAACTCTTGCATCAGGCAAGAATTCAGTAAACTGCCCGATCCCACATAGGCTGAGTGGTTGACTCTCCATCTTGTATGCCTCCTGCAAGACATACAGAATACATTTGATTAGCCTTTCAAGTAGCTGAGTTGGGAGAACAAAGCATGAAGCAACAAAGATATCAAGATAATGAAAGCATATGCCAAGAGAACTACAGTTCTGGAAACAATAGAATCAGCAAGAATGTCATCTGAACATATAAAATTTCCAATTTTTTCATGAAAATGCATACAAACCATCATGCTAAACATCATTTACACAGCAGACAAGGAAATAGTCATTCCCCTGGTTTATGGTATTAGGGAACGAACCTCCACTGTATTGTGAACGAGTATTTGGCACTGAACTGCGTATAAAGAGGTTGGATAACTATGACGGCAATCGACAAGATGAGCGGAATAATTTAAACCACGATTTTTCAAACAGCAAGAAGACGGAGAATACACAAATTTTGGGACAATCTAAATATATTTTTTCAACCTGAGCACGAGGGAGATAAACACGAAGATCCCATTGTGCGGTCCGAAAAAACAACATTAATTTTAACAGCTAAACAACAACGACAGCGACGACAACAAAATGATATCAGGAAGAAGCGACAGTTAGCGGAGGAGGGGGTCAACTCTCACCTAACCTGGCTATTAACCGTCTCGATCTGTGACGAACTTGGCAAGATTGAGGCGGCGCGATCGTATTCTAGGTATCGGCACCAGCAAAATGAGAAGGGACACGGGCGCGTCAGCGATCGGCGGAAGCGGCAGACGCGGGGGTAGAGAGGGATTCGCGGTGGCGTCGCCACGCTACCGCTTCCTCCTCTTCTCTTCTATTTATTGGTGTTGTTTTTTTTTTAAAAAAAGTAATTGGTTATTTCAAATTCCCAACGGGTCCGGCTCAACTTGTAAATCTTTCCCAAGCCGGGCCACAGGTGACCCACTGGGCATTTGGGCCGAGCGGTGAAAGACTTGGAGTTTATTTTTTTTTAATTTCAAAAGTCAAAAAAATATTTACTTATACTGTTGAGAGTGGGATTTGAACCCACGCCCTTTCGGACCAGAACCTTAATCTGGCGCCTTAGACCAACTCGGCCATCTCAACAGACGAAAATCTGTTTGAACTTTATTTTAATAGATATAATTTGTAAAAGAGAAAAATAGAAATCTTAATTCAACATTTTGTGTGATATTAATTCAGCCACTTGTTGAATTCAGTAGGATGAAGTGGCCGTGGAGCGGTGAAAGAAAATAAATTTTTAAATAAAAATTATATATATTTTTAATAAGTTATGAATTAAATATGAGTATAATGATATGTTCAGTTTTTTTTAATCGAAATATTCAAGTGTGATTATCGTATTAATCATACAGGATCTTGTAAAATGTAGGATAAATTCCAAAAGCATAAATTATAACCCAGCAGTTTCTTGCCATGTATATTATTCTTTTTCATTGTATTATCAAATAGAGGTAAACTAAGTTTACATTAATGATATGACATGGTTACTGAAACTCTATATATTCCTCAAGTAATAGAAGCACTGCAGTAAATTATTGTTTATTTTAGAATTAGCTTATGTTGAAAGATTTGGGTTAAAGGTTGATCATGTATTGTAGTGTTGTGATCGGTTGTATTTTCATTTATTGGGATAATTTTAGAATATATAAAATTGCTATTGCAGGTGAGATCTCTAACACTTGATGTTAGAGTGTGGGAGCTTTCTGTCATCAATCTCTTTCAGTCACTGGGTAACACATTTGCAAACTTCATCTGGGAAAAATCTTTACCTTCAACAAGTATTGGAGGATGTCTCTAGGTAATGATAATGAAGTCTTGAATGATCTTGTCGAAGAGTGAGTTGAACTCTCTAGAGCGAGGTGAACTTCCTAGAGCGAGATGGCACTGCGAGCTGTTCCTGGTGGCGTCGGGAACTGCAAGGAAGATGATCGTTAGCAACCCACCTGGAGAAATCCCCAGTAAAGCCCTCCGACGATCAAGTCAGTGTCCGGTGGAGAAGAAAGAAACTGAAGAATTGAAGAAGAACTATAGCAAGGGCCAAAATGCGCGTACTTGCGGACAAAGGGGGGAGGGCCTTATATAACCGAGGGAGCCGACAACCTCTGCCTCCCTTTCTGCCATATTTTGTCTTATGTGAGGGCAAGATCAGAAGCTACTGTCAGCTCGCCGACTGGCGCCGCCTGCCCTTACACATGCAGGGGGCGCCGTGTTACGGATTGTTAGGGTTTGTCAGGTAAGTATTGTGTCAGCGGAATATTCGTGATTCTCACACGAATGATGTCAGGCTCGAGCCGACCTACGCCGACTTAGGCACACACTTTATCAGTGTAGTGTCAGAGGGCAGGTTCTGCCCTAGATAAGGACAACATCCGAGTTGGAGCGCCGATCGCCCACCCCGAGTGAGATGTCGATGTGCCACTACCAATATACCAACCGGAGTACTTGCACCACGCCGAGTCGTGGGAATATTCGGACTTAGCTCGGCAGACTCGCCCCTCGGAAAACAGTCATTATAATATGAGGAGCGCTGCCGAGTGACTTGTTAGGATCTTACCGTTAAGCTAGAGGGGGGTGAATAGCTTACGTTCGATTTTCTACCTACAACGTTAGCATGCGCAAGCGAAAATACTAAATAAAAACTAAAACAATGCTAACACAAACCGATCTACATGGTTCGGAGATGACACTCCTACTCCACGGCTGTCCGTAAGGTGGACGATCCCTAATCATTTGGTGGATGATTCCCCGAAACACCTCCGACTAGCTCTTGTCGCTCCTTGTGGGTGGACACACCTCGTCACAAACCTTGGACACTACCTGAGCACTGTAGGCTACTAACAAGCTTTAACCAAGCAAGTTTCGCCAAGAACTCTCAGCCAAAATCGAGCCCCTTTAAATAGTGCTCAAGGCTGAGAAACTCGCTACCAGTCGACTGGTCCATTACCAGTCGACTGATCCCACCTAAATTCGACCGTTGCAAGCCTAACGTTCGAATTTCCAGCCACACCAGTCGACTGCTCCAGGGACAGTCGACTGATCACCAGTCAACTGGTTCATTACCAGTCGACTAATCTTTCTGTGGTATATATCAGTCGACTGCCCTGACACCAGTCGACTGATCCACTTCTACACCTAAGGTTTCCCCTTCCCGAATACATTTCCCTCAGCACTCAAACCCTAGATTTCCCGAGTATAATTCACTTAGCACTTGAACCCTCACGACCTAATTGACTCTTCATTCAGCAGCCTCAATCTGTTGCCCTCGCGCCCTCTTCGTCTTCGGCTCCCGTCCCTCAGATGTGCACACAAGCCCTCGTCTTGCCTCCGTGTCATCCTTCACGCATGCCTCGAAGTTCGCGTCCCTCGGCTCATCGTTCCTACTCTATCTATGGTCCCTCGAATGCGCACACAAGCCCACGGCTTGCCTCCATGCCACCATTCACCGTACCCGAAGCCGTCCAACCAAGTCTATGTGTATCCTACAAACTTACACACTAAAATACACATATCAAACACAAGGATGAACCTAACTTAAACCCTTTGTCCAAACATCAAAACACATGGTCACTCCGGACCATAGATTGCCCTGACAATCTCCCCTTTTTGATGTTTGGCAATACGTTTAAGTTAGGAAAAATAAATAGCAAATACAATGCACACATGCATAGATCCTATCACAAGGCATCCTCATACCTAAACTCCCCAAGAATTTAGGACTTTTACCAAACCGGGCTTTTTAAAACCTCTCCAAGGCTCCCCTACATTGGACTTACAAAGGTTTTTTAAGAACATCTCCAAGGTTCCCCTTACGCCACCAAATGAGCAACAATGCTCCCCTTTACCTAAGCCCCCCCCTGGACCTAGGATTTCTTGCAAAGACGTGCTTGGTTTCCCACTTAACCCCAACACCTCACCCCCTTTGCCACACATCAAAAAAAAAACTCGAGCAATTTCTCTCTTATTGGATCTTTTAACCCCTAATGATCATAAACACAGTGTACTAACCCCTCATAAGATTACACACTTGTTATACATCATTTGAACACCTTCCAATTACTGAAAAACCATTTCAGCCAACATCAGTCGACTGCCTCATCTACCAGCCGACTGATACTCTGAAAGACTCATCTTTAGCATTTCTGACCCAATTTCAGAAATGCACCAAAAATTCCATAAATCTTCAAAAATTTTCAAATTTTGTGAAGAGGTTTGTGGTACCCATATCTACTTGGAAAAAATACACTCAAAAATGTATCTATCACAATTCCCAAGATTGACACAAAATCCAAAACTAGCTAAATGATTCAATTGAACCTTTACTTAAAGTCCTAGTTTTGACCTCCTCTTGATGTCTCTGCCCATACCAAGCCACAATGCATCCCTAGCGTTGATTTATATGGCATTTACACATCACAAACCAACTTTCATGCTATGTGATTCCAATGTCATATTTCCATGCATGATACACAACTCCAATGTGCCAAAACCCACGAATTGAGACTCAAATCCGTCTTCAACTCCTTTGGCATACTTTATGACCCTTCTAGACTTCCGAGAGAAAACCTCCCAGGATCCATAGACCGTGGGTCCCAACTTGTCTCCTAGAGCTCCCTCTTGAGCCCTTAGCCTTAGCCACCTCCCTAGGTGACTCGTTCACAAACACAAGGCCATACCGGTGTACCTCCGGTGACTCTTGACCTACAAACTTAACCTTTTTAACTTTGGACCCCTTGTCCTTAGTTAAGACCTTTTTCTTTCCTTTTAATGGCATCCCCTTGCCATTCTTGGATTTTTCCTCCTTGTCATAATTATATGCTACCCTAGCATATTTCTTTTCATTGGCATTGGAGACCTTAGACCGGTATCCTAACCCCGATCTATCATTGTTGGGTTCTTGACTACCCAACCCCATACCTAAACCCTTAGATTCAATATTGAATCTATCTAGGGTCTTTTTCTAATTTCTCAAGCTTTGCCCTTAAAGCTTGATTTTCCCTTTCTAGGTTCTTAAACCTAGAATCACCAAGTCCACCTTGGACATTCCTAGACCTACCCATTCTAGGCATGTGTCTCCCCTTCTTGGGGTTAATGCCTTGGTCCTTAGGTCTAATAGTCTTGGATTTATCATGATGCAAGATCTTCCTAGGGTTTTGATCTACAATATTAACCCTACTCCCATCATGATATTTAAATCCAAAGTTATGTATGGGTAAATAATTGACATTATTTCTAACATGCATGGAGGAGTTTACATTTGAATTACATTTAAACTTAAAGTTAGAGATTACCTCCCTTACTCTTGTAGCTCCTCCTTGATGTGACATTCTCTTCTTCTCCTTCTTCTCCCATTTCCTTAAATGCTCCAATTTCTTGAGTTCTTCTTTCCTTGAGCATTTGGTGTGGTAGTGCCCTAGCTCTCCATACGTGAAGCACCTTATATGCCTCTTATCGTTCTTTGTTCCATCTCTACAACTCATGTTAGTTTTCAAATTACTTAAATTGAGTTGAGGGTTTACCTCTTTTTTCTTACCCAATGGACACTTGTCCTTGTAGTGTCTCTTTTGATTGCACCCAAAGTAAATTATGTGCTCCTTTGACTTTGCTTTGGTGGAGGTGGAAGCTTCTTCTTGCTTCGGCATTGAGGATGGTCTTTCCTCCCCCTCAATCCTTGAAGTGGAGACCTCTTCTTCCCCCTTTGATGAAGTGGATGATTGTTTAATTCCTTGTGCCACTTAACTTGAAGAGATGGATGAATCTCTTTCCTCTTTCTTCTCCTCTTCGGATGTTGAGCTTCTTCCCCCATCTAATTTGTCCTTTTCTTTTTCTTGGACCATTAAGCTCACTTCTTCCGGCTCTTCTTCTACTTGAACTTGTGTAGGATTTTGATGTAACACTACCATCTTGCTCCATAGCTCATGAGCATTTTTGTATTGACCTACATTACTAATTATATCATTAGGCAAAATCTTAAGTAATATTGAAATTACCTTCTCATTTGCCATCGATTGAGTTTGTTACTCCTTGGTCCAATATCTTAGTCGGAGCTTCTTCCCATGCTTATCCTTCGGGGCTTCAAATGGATATTTTAGTACGATCATTTGCTCCCAATCCATATTGAACCATACTTCTATTCGCATCCTCCAATAATCAAAACTCTCTCGGTCGTAAGGAGGTGAAATGATGATGTTGTCCCCTAATCTTTCTTCGAGCACCATTTCCTCTAGCTTTTTGCTCTCTCGGCGATTAGTCCGTAGATGAGCAAACCCCGCTCTGATACCACTTGTTAGGATCTTACCGTTAAGCTAGAGGGGGGTGAATAGCTTACGTTTGATTTTCTACCTAAAACGTTAGCATGCGCAAGCGGAAATATTAAATAAAAACTAAAACAATGCTAACACAAACCGTTCTACATGGTTCGGAGATGACACTCCTACTTCAGGGTTGTCTGTAAGGTGGACGATCCCTAATCCTTTGGTAGATGATTCCCTGGAGCACCTCCGGCTAACTCTTGTCGCTCCTTGTGGGTGGACAAACCTCGCCACAAACCTTGGACACTACCTGAGCACTGTAGGCTACTAACAAGCTTTAACTAAGCAAGTTTCGCCAAGAACTCTCAGCCAAAACCGAGCCCCTTTAAATAGTGCTCAAGGTTGAGAAACTCGCTACCAGTCGACTGGTCCATTACCAGTCGACTGATCCCACCTAAATTTGACCGTTGCAAGCCTAACGTTCGAATTTCCAGCCACACCAGTCGATTGCTCTAGGGGCAGTCGACTGATCACCAGTTGACTGGTTCATTACCAGTCGACTGATCTTTCTGTGGTATACATCAGTCGACTGCCCTGGCACCAGCCGACTGATCCACTTCTACACCTAAGGTTTCCCCTTCCCGAGTACATTTCCCTCAGCACTCAAACCCTAGGATTTTCCGAGTATAATTCACTCGGCACTCGAACCCTCACGACCTGGTTGACTCTTCATTCAGCAGCTTTGATCTGTTGCCCTCGCGCCCTCTTCGTCTTCGGCTCCCGTCCCTCAGATGCACACACAAGCCCTCGGCTTGCCTCCATGTCATCCTTCACGCATGCCTCGAAGTCCGCGTCCCTCGACTCATCGTTCCTGCTCTGTCTATGGTCCCTCGGATGAGCACACAATCTCACGGCTTACCTCCATGCCACCCTTCACTGTACCTGAAGCCGTCCAACCAAGTCTATGTGTATCCTGTAAACATGCACACCCAAATACACATATCAAATACAAAGATAAACCTAACTTAAACTCTTTGCCCAAACATCAAAACACATGGTCACTCCGGACCATAGATTGCCCCAACATGACAGTCCTGAGTCAGGCACTCGACGGTTCCGAGCAGGACTAGACCATAGTACACCCGACTAATCTAGTTGGGCGGTTCGGCCCAAGTGGAACTCGGGCCCCTAACCTTGACCTGCCACGGCTGGACCGTCGGGGTATTCGTGGCTCTGATCTATCGTATGAGGTATCAGACTGATCTACTGAGCTACGCATAAGCTGGACCAGGATCACTAGATTGCAAGTTTTTTTCTCCTGCAGCTTTGGTTGTTATTAACATTTTTTATTCAGTTTTTTTTTTGCTTATCAAGAATCAAGAGCATTCCTCTATGAACAAGCCTAAACATTCTGATCCAATTACAGTGAAAGAAAAGTTCATTCAGGCAAAGGTGTGATGCGGTCTATCTCTATTCTATTATTTTTGCACACGTTTATGGATACATGCATCAACTGGAAGAAGGCTTTGTGTTGTATCTTTTTGCACATGTTTAGGAAACATTTTTCTACATGAACTTCGGTCTGGTAAGGTTTATTTGGGCATGCTAACAAATGTTATGAACTTAGTGTTACTTCTTAGTTATTTTTGGCACTAGATAGATTTTCGTTATGATAATGGGACTACGATTTCTTTTTTATTTGGTATATAATTGCCAACATTTATCACACGAAGCAACTAAATTTGCTAACTCCTATTTAATGGATATATGAAAAAAGTTTTAACGTGTTATTTAGTGGTTTGAAAAGGACATGTTTGCTCTTGCCCTTTCCCAATCTTTATATATATATATATATATATATATATATATATATATATATATATATATATAATAAGGTTCGGAAATATTGTATCTGGAATGATCAATTCGGCCCGATGAAAGTTTCAACCGACTGCTAGATAAATAGGGAAGCGCTCGTGACCGGCGATTCAGAATCCCAACATCCCACAGTTGTGAGTCCTATTTGAAAGAAAAATTCTTATAAAATTCACCGTAGTTAAAGATCGAACCATGAGTGTTTAGGAGACAACTAATTACCCTTCCGCTACACCATAACATCGGCCGGGACCTCTTTCCCAATTTAGTTTATTACGATGTTTGCATAATACACATAATTTAAAGATATTTTAATTTGGTTTGATACTGAGACTTCTGTTGTTTGTTATTTAGGAAAAGCGAAAGTTTTCATATTTTTATCATGTTGTTTCACTAATACATTGATTGCCAAACAATGTTGTATTTTGATTGTTACTCTAGAAAGAAAAATTCACTTTCCATTAAATTTAAAAAATGAATGGTTTGGAGAAACAGGCTACTTTGGCTAGTAGACATTATTACCCGGGATATCTCCATGAAAATCTCTCTCCGTAGATGCTATTGAGATATGAATTTTTTAAAAAAAATTTCTCCAAATAGTATAGTGGTAGGACGACTAATCACTATTTCAGACATCAACGATTTGATCCCTAACTATGACATATTTTATAGGAATTTTTTCTCCAAATGGGGCTCGAACCCTCGGACGCTAGACTTCTAGACCGTCCACTGCGAGGCGCTTCCCGATTTATCCTAATGACTGATGAAAAATTTTCATGGGACCGAATCGATCATCCCAGATTCGACTGCCACATAGTCCAACATTTATTGAGATGTGAATACTTTTTGTTATCTTAAATTATGGAATTTAAAATTATTAGCTGTGGCCAGGTGTTTTCATATTCATTTTGTTATTTCTAGATTGGTTTCAATATCATCTCTTTGTTCAATTTTGTTACCCTCAAATTCTGAGGCCTGCATGCATGTATTGTGATTCAGAATCATCTACGTACTATTTTTTACAGTAGCCAGCTTTAACATAGAAAGTTTCAGACAGATGGCATCACATTTCTTTGATGTCAAATCTCCATCTTCCAATTCGTGTTTCAGGTTATAGGAACTTGTAGTGAGAGGGGGAAAACGGCCTAATAGCATATTGATACGTCTTTTCTCTATCAGTCTGCAGATAAGTTCTTTGTTCAAAAAACAGTCGGAGATCAGTCTTCAGTGACAACAAATGTGGGATAGTGTCTCTGCTAATGACAAGAAATGTCTATCAACATATTGTGGGCAGATGTGTGTGTTGTTTATAGTCTGACATCAACGAATTCATCTTTAACGCTTGCAAAAGTAGATACGACATATTTTACAAGAATTTTTTTTTTCAAATGTGGTACGTAATTATGGGATGTTGTAATTCTGGACTGACCACCATAAGCGCTTTCGACAGCCAGTAGAAAATTTTCGTAGAGTCGGATCGATCACCTTAGATTTGACTATTATATGGATGATTTTTTTTAAAATTTCTTTGTTAGTGCAGTCCAATTTCGAGATTCTAATAGTATTTAGATTCAAAATTCACGAGAAAGAAATATATAGGTGATGCTTCTTATAGTATATTTATGAATAGGTTGGAATGATTTTTGATTAAAAAAACAAAGATAAAATAAGAGAATTTAAGCAATAATGGCGTGAGAATCGAACGCATAAAATTAGAGTGTGCAACAACGGCAAAAAAACATCGGGTCCATTTATAATCGTGGATTCTATTCTTAGTTAGAGATTCCTTTCTTCGCCTTTCAAATACGTAGAAATTGAATCCAAAAAGAGAGGAATGACCGCGGTGCTCGTCAAATGTGTCCTCCCACCTTCGCGTCCTAAGCCCTCCCCTCGTAGTGTCATCTCCACCTCAAAGGAATTCCGTGACCACCTCAGACTCACGGAGATCCCCCTCAGAAACTCAATTTTGGCCAAAAATAAAAAATAAAAAAATCCTCCTGGATGATGAAGCCGCCCGAGAACACGAGAAGGATAGCTTTCTCGTGAAGACTAGGATGATCTGATTCATTCCTACTACTCAAAGGGGCGGCTTGACCGGCCCTTGCAAAACGATATGAGAATGTATAATGGCATGCGAAAGAAAGCAATGAACTTGGTAATGGAGAAGCATGAGCTTGACATTGTGCCTAACATGAGAATGTACAATGATATGATCAATACCTTCTGAAAGTATCATCAATTGGATGAAATAGTATTTGACAAAAGAGGTAGTGAGGGACTAAAGCCAAACATCACACTAGGAGCATGTTGATTAAGTGGCACTGCAAAGTTAGAGACTTGAAGCACACTTGGATTCTTTACTGAAATGGAAGAGCCAGGTTTATACCCTGATCCTAAGGTCTTTCTCACTATCATTAATCGATCAAGAGAGCAGGGAGAATAGGAGGACATAAAAAACTTGTTCAAGGATATCAAATATAGAGGAATGACCGGTAGTGACATAATATATTCAATTTTGGTAGAACAGTATGGTATATTTCAAAATGTTGAATAGTGTGTTGTTGTACTTAAAGTTAGGGGTGAGTAAAAGTTCAATTAAATCTAATTAACTGAAAGTTTGGTTTGATTAATTTAGAAATTCGATTTTTTTTCTTAAAATATCGACTTAATTGATTTGATTTCGATTTTGAAAATCAAAATTCGTTAAACCGGTATTTTCAATTTAACCAAATTTTAAAATAATTATTTAAAATTTTAAAATAGTTTAACCAAACTTTAACCATTCGGATATTTAAAATAATTTAACTGAACTCGTTTAATTTTTAAAATAGTTTAAAAATTATCATGGTTATTTTTCAGTTTAAATTTATTAGTTTGCATAAAAAGAAATTATTAACAATTAGCGTGTCATTGCTGGTAATGCTTGTTCTTTATTTGCATCTTAGTGTGCTTGGTTTATAAATTTTTTATTTTTATTTTTTTTAAAAATACCATAATTTTTTTATTAGAAAATAACTTTTAAACCTTCACTTTGTTCCCATAAAATAAAATCTCATTTTTAGAAAATAAATATGAAAATTATCAAATAAATAATTTTTTTATTTTTTCAAAAATAAAAAAAATACAAATCAAATGCTCCTTGATAGTTCTACGTAGACGATTAATTAAGACAAGACGAGGTGGTTGGTGGAGGTCCCATGATCCTGATAATGCATTGCGGGTTCTATACTGTATTGCAGTCTAATGACTCCATCACAATTACATCCCCAATTGCTCATCCTCAAGACTTTTTGATTTGGTTCCAATGGGCAAGCTGCAGTTATCATGGGATAGAGAGATTTAAAAATTCAATAAAAGACCCCATTCCTCATTATTAAACATTTCTCTCAAATGTTAGAAAAAAATAATTTATTGAAAAAAAAGAAAGAGATATACCTAAGTGTGGAGAAAAATATTAAAACTTTGATATACCATATTTATCATACCAAAATTTTTCAATATTTCGATATACCGAAAATTTTGATATGATATTATACCATACCAAATTTTTCAATGTAGATATGAGATTTAATATTTCGGTATAGTATATATTGTATCGATATTGAAATTTTAAACTAAATAACATGAAATTTATACCCTATCCATATTTCGATATGTCAAAAATTTGATATATTAAAATTTCAACATTGTATCAATATAAATTTTCTTTTCTTATACCGATTTTTTTCGATATGGTATACGATACATGATTTCGATGTCAATATACCATATCGAATCATACTTAATTATGCTCAGATATAGATAGAGGGCATTATGTGATAAAGGAGCCTCAGCTTGAAGCTGACTAGGAAAATTGCAACATACACCAACAAACCATCACAAGAAAATATTGCACTTGAAACTAATGCAGGAAGTGGATGACTAGGAGCAGAGCCGGTCCTTGTTATTTAAAGGCACTGGGCGAAAATATAAATTATGCCCCAATTTTATCTTTTGAACATTATTTTTTAAAAAACTACATCATCTATCATAGAATATATACATTATTTAGTTCATCACTTAAAAAAATCCACAAAATATTTTAACTCTCAATAAAATTTTCATTTAGAAAAAAATTCACAAAAAGTTAAATATATGAATGATAATAACTTAGTATATATATATATATATAAATGATAATAACTTAGTGTATATAGATTTTTAATCTGACAATACATATTTAGTCAATAAGAATTATATTTACCGGATGTCTCCAAAGAGACCAATAAGAATTATATTTGATTAGTGTTATAATGGTTCTTTCAATACACTGATGTTAACTTAGATTATCAAAAATATCATTTAACTATAATAGACCAAAAAAGAAAAATTTTAACAAAGAGAAAATCTACAATCCTAACATTCTAGGATGAGTAAATATCTATCATCTAATATAGAATTATGACAAATGTTCAATGTGATATGCATGGATCTCTATCAATCCAATTGTCAAGTTCTTCTAGTGGATCAATCAAATTGCTCTTAATAGCTCCCAAAGCTTTAATCGTGGATAAAAATAAATAACAAAAAGATATGAAAATCATATAAGGACAGGAGAATAATTTCATTGCCAAGAACAAATAACACAACATAAAATGGAGCAATCTTAAACGGAAGAACAAAAGCTAATTATAACCAAAATTGTTTGGATTGTTAGTCCAGCTAACAAAAAAATGTATCCACTATAGTATCTTACATAGCAAACCATATTATGGTACCACAAGCTAAAATCATTGAGGTACCAAAATAGACTATTTACGTAAGAAAATGAGTGTAAAAATGCAGCAAGCTAAGATATGGATTTACCTTCTGATGGAACTCCTCTGCCTAACATAACGGGTTCTATCATTGTATCTAGGTTTATCTTTGTCACTTCTAAGTGTGGTTGCTTGCTCGATTCTCCATTGTCTCTCAGGAGGCCTTTGAACAATTTCTCCATTCGCTAACAATTCAACTGCAGAATAATTAAATAATATATCAATTGTTGCTTACTCAGAATAAACACAAACCTTCCGGCTTGTTCAGAATTAACACAAACCTTTCCGTTGTTAGTTGCTTGCTCAGAATTAACACAAACCTTCCAAATTGTTTGATGTCTCCTTGTCAATTTCATATCCAAATCCAATGTAGAATCCATCTAAACAAAATAAAGAACTAGAAGTCAAGACTTTTCAGAGCAAACCCATAAGAATGTTTTTGTATCTCACCAAAAAAAATAAATCATAAGACGAAAAACAAAATCAATAGATACTTGCTTCTCACGTCTGGTTTAGATAACAAAAAATGGAGTTCAATTTAAATTTGTCTACTTTAAATCATGGATAAGTAAGTTCTCAATTTCTACTTAATTAATAACAACATTGCAAGTTATTACAAGCTTTATCAAAAAGAAAATTTGCTTCATTATTTATCATAAATAAAAACTAATGTCTAATTGCGCAGCAAAACAATGTGTTTGTGATGGCGAGGCTATGAGGGGAATGATATTTCCCTAGATGTATGCTTGTATATGAAACATGTTACAATTTGAGTAAAGAAAGGAGTTAAAAATCAGAGATATGCTTCTTAATGATTATCACTTCTAAATTGACAAACTAACATCCTAAATGTACTTAAGATATTGATAATGATTCTTAACATTTTAATTTTCCAATGCATTTCTTTCTCTAATTTAAAATAAGCATAGAACGATTTAAAAAATAATCTCTAATGATCACCTATTTTTTAATTGCCTTCACACTTTTATTAATGTTAAAATGTCCAAAAAATTTTATTTATTGTCAAAATATCCCCTATTTGTTAACTCAACATGTTACATGAGGGATCAAATAAGCATGATTAAAACATGGTAATCCCAAAAGTGAGATCTTAAGAAATCTCTTTAATAGAGACTCAAAATTGATGATCAATTAAAAAATCCCTTCTAAATTTTTATACTTGATAAATTCTATAATTTAAAAAATAGATTGTTGTAATTTTTTAGGAAATAAACCTCAGGGTTTTTCTGATTAACAGGAAATGTACTCGACGTCGTAGGAAGCTTCGTCTCCGCGTCGCGTCGAGGGAGGTTGTGGCGAGAGCAGAGCCGACCCTGGTTAAAGAGCAGAGCCTCTTTAACAGAGGCTTGAATTCGGAAAACCAGTTCGCGGGAGGGCAGGAGAGACCGGGAGAGAGAGCTAGAGAGGGGCTCGTAGGAGTCGTGGAGAGGAAGGGAAGGTCGGCGTGGGACTTCATCACTTCGACGAGGAGAATGCAAGGGCGAGAGAGAGAGAGAGAGAGAGAGAGAGCTAGGGTTTTTGTTGTGTCGTCGAGGGATGTCGAGGATTCGGCGAAAATAAACGGAGAGAGCGTTTATTTTAAAATTTTTAATATATATATATATATATATATATATATATATATATATATATATATATATATATATATATATATATATATATATATATAAAATGGGCCCCAGATAGTTTTGGGCCCTGGTTTCCCTGGGCCAGGGCCGGCTCTAACTAGGAGACCACTACATCATTGGATCAAAATTATTATCGACAAAAAGGAATAGTTCGATGCAACATGATAGAGTATGTGCGGTGAAAATATGCCTAGTCACAAGTAATCACATTAGTTTGTTGCGGTGAAATACAACTAGGGAACTCAGTTTTCAAACACAAATGATAACTAATAAATAGTGCCTAATAATGGAGGTGAAAACTAACTGAATACAAAAAATTCAGTTTACTATTGTAGATAGCTATTTGGCTTCATGGACAGCCAACAGATGCATTTGATCACTGTGAAATTTAATTTGGACATCCCTAACTAATGGAGATACCCACCCAGTAGGCACTTGGATAAAACACGATTTTTTTAATCTCCCAAGAACCCAAGCATTCATACTCCAAACACAAAGCTGCATATGACCACCAAGTAAATTTTCTTTATAACTTTCTTGCCTAATTATTTCCCTCTATAATAAGTATAGTATGTCTCAATTGAGTGTGTTGCTACACTTAAAGCCGACAGTATACAAATGTCTTCCGATATTAGTAAATGCATAGGCACAGTCCGTGAGATGACAGTCTATATTTTGTGTAAACTTGTCAGTGTGCATAAAAAGTTGTTAATGCTTTATCTTTCTTTGCACATTATCTTTTGAACCTTTACTATGCTTGGGGAAAAGGTAAAACTTAAACTATTCTTTGTAGACGATTAGTCAAGCGTGGTGAGGGGGTTGGCAGAAGTCCCATGATGATCTTGAGAATGCATTATGGGTTCTCATCCTATGCTGCCGTCCAGTGGCTCTGTGACAATTACAACAACATCGCTCATTCCCAGAGTTATTTGATCGAGTTCCATTGGGTTGCAAGCAATCACTGTGGGATAGGCATATCTAGAAATTCAAAAAACAAAAAAAAGTTGTTATCCCATTGTAGTTCTTTATTATCAAACCATGTATCTGTCAAATTGAAGAGAAATTAATTTACTGAGAAAAAAAAGGAGAGAGTGTTATACCCGGACACAGAGGTAGTGAGCATTATTATTCGGTAAAGGAGCCTTAAGTCTGCCGCTTTAAAAATTCCAATAAAACCATCAACAAATGCCGCACACTCGAGCAAACCTTCAAAAGAAAATATGGCACTTGAAACTGATGCTAGAAGTGAATAACTAGGAGACCAATGCATCATTAGATCAAAAGTATTATCGATCAGAAAGAAAAGTTAGATACAACATGATAGAGCATGCGAGATGAAAAAAAATCTAATCGCAAATAATCACACTGGTTTACTACGGTGAAATGCAATTAGAAAACTAAAAGTCAAACATATAAATGATAACAGATAAATACTGTCTCTTAATGGAGTTGAGAACTAACCGAACTTAAAGAATCAAGGTTACTGTTGTAGATAGCTATTCGGCTTTCGTGGACAACAAATAGGTCTATCTCATCAGTATCAAATTATATTTGGACATCCCCAACTAATGGAGATGCCCACCCAGTAGGCTGGATAAAACACGACTTTATCTTCTCCCATGTATCTACCACTATAAGAAATACAACAATTACCGACGGAGGTTAAATACCGTCGATAATTACTGACGGAATATAGGTTTCGTCGGTGATTCCGACGGAATCGATATTCCGTCGGATGAATTAGAGGTTGCAGCCTATTTTTCTGTCAGTAATTAAGTCTGCGGACACGTGACTACATTAATTACCCTAGTGTCGCAGAGATCCGATCATTGGAGAATCACCCTAGCCCTAAATCATCGGGCTTCGAGAAGTCAGCAGCGCGCCAGAGAGAGACAGAGAGGGAAATAGAAATGATCAAATCCTAATCCCGCCCCTTTTTATAATATTTTTAACGGATCTTTAATATAAAAATTAGTTAAATTTTATACAAGTTTTTAAATGTTTTAATAAATTACAAAAAATAAACATTACAAAGAATCCAAGAGCAAAAGTGAAACAGAGTTCGTTCATATGCTAGAGACTACAGCCATAGACTTTAAATGAAACTATGAAAATCTTCTCAGAAGAAGAAAGTGTTATGCAATGTCACCAACCATAAACACTGAAATTATTTGTAGATCTTATGTTGAAGTAAAAGGTTGGTATATATGTTCTAACGGTTCTAGCTCGATCATAAAAGAACATGGAAGATCGATGTGAAACAAAATCCACTTTGAGAAGATGTGTCCTTTGTATGGTAAATTTGATAGGCCAAGCAAAGAAAGCAAGATAACTCTAGCAATTTTTTAGGAATCTTTCACTCTCAGTTTACAATGGACACTTGTTTTACTTGCCAAATCTACTAAACTGTAAATAATGCGCAAACCAAGGCCACATGGAAGATAAGAGAAAATACATCATCCAAGCTATAGAGCATACACATGGCAAGACCAACTAGGAATCAAGAACCCTTTAGTAATTAACCAATACATTGACGTTTAGGTGACTTTTAGCAATTAATTGATCCATGTGGCATTCTTAATGTTTCCACCCTCCCGACTTTTTTCCTGAACTTGCATTAGCAATTGTGAATTAAGCATTGAAATAATGAATAAGACTAGGCTGAGAAGATACTACACAGGCAAAACTGTTATCATGAATAACCTTTCCAATATGGATGAAAATTTATTGAGAGTTATAAGTAATTAAGATTAAGGCTAATAAAAATTGAGTGCATGTCTATCCCCATAGTAGAAAATACACAAGATGGGAGATGTGGAATTAAAATTAAATGTAAGTTTTGTGGATTTTTCAAGTTAAAAAAAACAAACTTAAGGTCAGAATAATTACATTATATCAGAATGCTACTAGAAAAACATAACTAAAGAGAAAGTTTACACAATTAGGTAAATTCCAACTCAACAAACGTTCACTATTTGATAGGAAACAATAAGAAACCAAAGTTATTAATTTATTTATTTATTTTACTTTGAGATGAACATTGTTATCATGCTTTTACTAGTCTTAACAAAATAGGAAAAGTTAGATCATTTTTCAGGATAATAGATTATTTTAGACCTCGTTTCTACTAGATTTGGCTATTGTTGGGTCTATAAAAGGAACAATAACTATTTTGTTTAGATCATCCATTTTTTATGTTGTTGCATACCCCTTGGTGTGAGTTCCATGGCGCTACATCATGTTAGTTGAGAACCCATCTCATAAATTGACCGAATTTTATCACATGAAAAATGATTTCAAAACATTGGGAATATTCCTAAATAGGGTCGTGCCAGCGTTTTAGTATGGCTAAATCAGGTTTTCTGTTGTTCATCTTAAAGTAAAATTGTAGATCTTGATTTTTTTTTTTAATTTTATCAGGTTTTCTCATGTTAACCTCTGAAATAAAGTTTTAAATCTTGAAGTTTTTTTTAATTTTAATAGTCGCGATCCGATCTAAGATTTGACATGGTCATGTCTCCTTGCCACATGGTCATGCCTGAGAGATCATGCCTCCAAGTACGGCCTGGCCATGGGAAAATCTGCACAAGTGGGGCATTGAGTCGTGGGAACTTCCGAGAAGTACCTGACTTAGAAAATGGGTCAACGGGTTGGGTACGTGGTTCCCATGCCGAATCCGTAACATGTCCGAGGTTACGATTCTGGCCCATATTAACCGCCAAGGTTGCGGTTCGGCATATTTTAATATTTTTAATTATGTTTTTGTTTTTTAATTTATATATATGTTAAAATTTAATTTGGTGATACTTAGATTCGAACTCTAAGTCTCCTCGAAAGCAAATAGCCCCGGCCGGTAGCAGCAAAGTTCCTACCAACTGTGTAGACCTAGTCGTGTGGCGTCAATCCATTTGCAAAGGTGATCTCCCTCATTAATATGCCACATGCGTTCTTATAAGTGATTGACAGTCATCAATCATAGCACATCAGAACTCATGAAACTCTTGGGGATAATTCAGACGACCCTCGCCAGGAATGCTTCGGTTCCTCGGATCCGTGAATAGTTAATGTTGAAAATTGCTGACGTCATTCTTATTCACACTTCTCTATTTCAAATTGTCACAAGTTCAATCAATCAGGGCAAGCTTCCTTCGATTAGATTTAACGGGGCGCTTGTGATTGGGATATTACACAAAGGTAGGCACATGGCTGGCAAAGGCTACGTTGCCTGACTACAATGGCAGGGAGAGAAGTGTCCGAGACCACATCAGGAGAAGAGTGTTGAAGGCTATCTCGGGAGAGAAGGATCCGAGTCCATCTCGGGAGAGAAGGATCCGAGTCCATCTCGGGAGAGAAGTGTCCAAGACCAACAGGGGAGAGAAATGCCTAGGCCTAGGCAACATATTCAAAACCGACTTGAGATGTTCACCTCCGGTGGCAGATCTTAGTGGGGAAAATGTCAGAGAGCTCAGCCGAGTACTAGACCTCGATTGACCTATCACTCGGGATCTCTTTCATGAAGTCCATAAACACCTTTGGAGTACTGGCAAAGCATTAATGACGAAAAGAGAGAACAACGTGAAAATGGGTAAACTTAATATGCGCAGTGGCAGTTACCAGCACCCCCCATTGTGATAACAGCAGTCAAGCAATTCCAACCCGTAACGCATGGAAACAGGGGAAGTAGTTACAAGAACGTCTTAGTGCCCGAAGGAGAGAGACAACAACTAATTAAGGTGCTAAGGCACCTAGGTAAGACTCTCTAAATTCTCTGGAATCTGGACACAACTTACTTTCCGATTTTTTTCCCCCATTTTGAAGGACTTCTAACTTAAACATCGGAAAGGATTCCACCGGAACTCCTTCCGGTGTGTCTATTTAACGCTCGTGTTAACCTCACAAACTCTAGTATCTCCTGTCGTCATCCAAGACCGTACCATCGGAATCTATTATCCACGTCGTTCACTTCCGAAACATATATAATCAGTATAGTATGTTTCAAAATATTGAGTGTGTTGCTGCACTTAAAGCCAACAGCATACAAATGTCCTCAAATTGAAGAGATGTTATCCCATTATAATTCTTCATCATCAAACATGTATCTCTCAAATTGAAGAGAAATTAATTTACTCAGATTCGTCCTCCTCGGTGGTGCTATGAGGCTCAGATGGACTTCTATCTCTCAGGATACAAGCAGACCACGGGCACAACGGAGCAGTCGTTGCTCGTGGCGAACTGAGAAAGTACCCGACTGCTATCAGAGGAGGTCGGGAAGGAGGTGGAAGAGAATCTCGTTCTCTGTGTCTGTATGTCTATCACTTGCTCTCGGTCACACATCCCCTTTATATAGTCATTTACTGCTAATTAACCGGCCAGATCTAAACGTCTGGGAGTTACTGATCTTGCATTAATCAAAATTAATACATCA
>JAGFNQ010007808.1:0-36734 GCA_024364735.1 Boesenbergia rotunda | reverse complement strand
AGAGGAGAGATCATGAGTCGTGTGCGATTCCTCCTAGATGGCTTGCCCCGTCCGCCATCACAGGACAGCCTAGGACCCTCTCATCCGCCGACTGATTAAGTTTTTTTAAGGTATGTTTAATTATATTAATTTTTTAATTTATGATTAATCTATCGTTGAATGTGTGCTTTCTACTAATATATTTATTTGATTTTTATTTCAGCAATCCTCTGTGATTCAGGTATGATTTTTACTTATTAACTTTATTATCAAGATGGTATTTGCCTGCCAAATTTTAACTTTATTATTGCTTTGAGTTCCTTTTGCTATACACCATGATAAAATGAAATATTTGATTTACATAACATGAGATGAGATGATAAGCATACTGCTATGCTGAGACATTAGTGTTATCTTTGTTTGGCATTTGCACATTTTACCTCTACGCTATCTGACTAAGAACACTACTTAGCTGTTAAAATTTACTGCGTTAGCAACATTCTGATGCCTAGACACCAAGTGTTATATCTGTGTTTGCAAGATGCTCATTTTACCTGTGTTTGCACTATCTAACTGAGAAGTCTCAACTTAGGGTAAATTTATGTGTTGAGAGCCCTATCGGAAGATGGTAAATTTATCCTATCGGAAGATGCCCTCGTAACATAGCAGTGGATAGAATTGAGAGTCTAAGTGGTAGTAATAATTTCAAATGTTTTTCTCACACTGATATTTACCTAGACACCAGTTTATATTGCATAATATTACTCTCTATCCTTTCTTGATTTATTTTCATCCAAAGTTAGTTTTACTTAGCAACATTTTGATTGCATATTCACAATGACTTGCCTAAGAAGGAACTTAGCTGCGTTTAACTAACTCTCTGCATCCAAGTGCAATGCTTTTCTACCTTAGATACTTTCCTATTCTTTCTTTCTTCCAATTGATACTGGCAAATCAAATTAACTGGTTAATCATTGAGGTTTAGATACAAATAATGAATGTATGTTTGAAGCAATTTATTTTAACAGTGTAGGAAACTTGTTGGCACTGAAATATGATTATGTTTACAGGCTGAATTATTAATCGATACATGGAGTTAAGGTCAATTAAATAGTCCAAAGTTGAGACTTAGATACCAACTATTTCTCTAAACTAGGATGAACTTAATGTATACAAGACTAATTAATCAGTTGTAGTATTGGTTAAGCTGATTCTGTGATGTTTATTTACATGACAATGTGTATGTGACAATTTTATATCATACAGGCTTTGTTCTACTGTACTTTGTGTTGTTCGCGCGAAATGATCGCCATCAATGACGGATCCAAGAGCTTGCTGAACTAGGGCAGAAATTATACACTTTCTTTTGTCCATACAAAACAAAATGTCTAGTTGTAAATGCAAAGTAGCATGGTGCAGAAAGGGATGAATGACTATCCACTCAGTATGTCAATGGTTCACATCTTATTTATAATTTGAACACAGATCAGTTAACATTTGGCTCAAAAGATTACTATCTTTTACCAAGTTTCTATTTTCTTTGCCAACTTCATCCTCTTGCATTAGAATTCTGTTCTTTTTGTTATCTTTGGTGCTTAAAGATTTTGCCTATTGATATTTCTTTGGTGCTTAAAGATTTTGCACCCTAAGTAGGAAAAAAGCAATGTAATGAAGCAGTGATAGAAATCTATCTTTTGGTGCAGTGAGAATGATGAGAAACAGGGAAGGTTTTTGTACTTGCTACACCTAAATATCTATCTGTAGTGTATCATTTTTACTCTCCTTTACTAGGTGGTAGTTTCCATGAAATTTACCATCTTTATATAGAGTTAGAAAAAGTTAGCAATGTTTACATGATGTTTAATTATTGTTATTGCAAAGAAAGTTCTTCTTCTATTTCTATCACATTTGCTTAATGCATTTTTTTTAATATTTTTTCAGGATTATTCTGAAGTCTGATGCTAAAGGAGG
Organism: Boesenbergia rotunda; assembly: GCA_024364735.1. Classification (NCBI taxonomy): domain Eukaryota; kingdom Viridiplantae; phylum Streptophyta; class Magnoliopsida; order Zingiberales; family Zingiberaceae; genus Boesenbergia; species Boesenbergia rotunda. Next base: position 34,784 of record JAGFNQ010007808.1, on the reverse strand, counting down.
TGAGTAAATTTCAGATCCATTCTTTTTCCGATGCACAGCAGATGCTTATGGATTTATTCTCCAGTACTTAACTATCAATGGAGATGTTTTGTTATTATCGAGGTTTTATGAAAGTCTTATGGAGGTGTGTTTTGTTATTATAGGACTTATGTTTATATGTAATGGAGCACTTATATGAATTATGTCTCAAAATGGAGACATGTTTATATGTTTGTAATTTATTTGTCTCAAAATGTGAAATAGTTATTGTGAATGTGATTATTTGAGTTTGAATGTGATTTTTGATGTTGTGAATGTGATGATGGTTGGGTATTTGTGTTTGTGATTGAAATTTGATATTTAGAAATGTGTATATATGATTATTACAAACAAACAAATTGAATCAGAGAATTTTTTTTTTTATTTCCGACGGATTTCCGACGGAATTTTAATTCCGTCGGAATGTATCAGATTTTTTCCCGACGAAAAACAAAAATTACCGACGGAAATTAGATATTTTCCGTCGGCAATTTCCGACGGAACTTCAATTCCGTCGGAAATTTCCGACGGAAATGAATTCCCGTCGAAAATTTCCGACAGAAATCGGGATAGATTCCGTCGGAAATTTCCGACGGAAAAATTAATTCTGTCGGAAATTTCCAACAGAAATTAAATTCCGTCGGAATTGTGTTCCGACGGAAAGAAATTTCCGTCGGAAATTTTACCGACGGTAAAATATTCCGTCGGTAATTCCCTACCGACGGATTTGCCTCCGACGGGGAAAATTTCATCGGTATTCCGTCAGTAAGTGCTTTTACCGACGGAATTCCGTCGGTAAATTCCGTCGGGAATGCTGTTTTTTTTTTGTAATGTAAGTTTCCTCAAAAGCAAATAGCCCCAGCCAGGAGCAGCAAAGTTCCTACCAGCTATGTAAACCAAGTCGTGTGGCGTCAATCCATTCGCAAAGGTGATCTCCCGTCATTAATATGCCCCATGCGCTCTTAATAATTGATTGACAGCCATCAATCATAGCATATCAGAACTCGTGAACTCTTAGGGATAATTCAGACGACCCTCGCTCGGAATGCTTCGGTTCCTCGGATACGTGAATAGTTAATGTTGAAAAATGCTGACGTCAATTCTTATTCACACTTCTCTATTTCAAATCGTCACAAGTTCAATCAATCAGGCAAGCTTCCTTCGATAGACTTAACGGGGGGCTTGTGATTGGGATATTACAGAAAGCTAGACACGTGGCTGGCAGAGGCTACGTGGCCTGACTACAATGGCCGGGAGAGAAATGTCCGAGAACACCTCGGGAGAAAAGTGTCGAAGGCTATCTCGGGAGAGAAGGGTCCAAGTCCATCTCGGGAGAGAAGGGTCCGAGTCCACCGCGGGAGAGAAGCGTCCAAGACCAACAGGGGAGAGAAGTGCCTAGGCATAGGCAACATATTCAAAACCGACTTGAGAGGTTCACCTCTGGTGGCAGATCTTAGTGGGGAAAATGTCAGAGAGCTCAGCCGAGTGCTAGACCTCGATTGACGTATCACTCGGGATCTCTTTCATGAAGTCCCTAAACACCTTTGGAGTACTGGCAAAGCATTAATGACAAAAAAGGGAGATCAACATGAAAATGGGTAAACTTAAAATGCACAGAGGCAGTGACCAACACCCCCCATTGCGATAACAGCTAACAGGCAGTTACCACCCGTAATGCATTGAAACAGCGGAAGTGGTTACAAGAACATCTTAGTGCCCGAAGGAGAGAGACAACGACTAAATAAGGTGCTAAGGCACCTAGGTAAGACTCTCTAAATTCTCTAGATTCTAGACACAACTTACTTCCGATTTTTTCCCACATTTTGAAGAACTTCTAACTTGAACGTCGGAAAGGACTCTACCGGAAATCCTTTCGGTGTGTCTATTTAACGCTCGTGTTAACCTTGCAGACTCTAGTATCTCCTGTCGGCATCCAAGACCGTACCATCGAAATCTATTATCCACATCGTTCACTTCCGAAACATATATAATCAGTATAGTATATTTCAAAATATTGAGTGTGTTGCTGCACTGAAAGCCGACAGCATACAAATGTCCTCCGATATTAGTAAATGCAGAAGCACAACCCGTGAGATGACAGTCTATATTTTGTGTAAACTTGTCAGTTTGCATGAAAAGTTGTTAATGTTTTATCTTTCTTTGCACATTATCTTTTGAACCTTTACTATGCTTGGGGAAAAAGTAAAACATAAACTGTTCTTTGTAGATGATTAGTCAAGCGTGGTGAGGGGGTTGGCAGAAGTCCCATGATCCTGAGATTGCATTATGGGTTCCCATCCTATGCTGCAGTCCAGTGGCTCCGTGACAATTACAGCACCATCGCTCATTCCCAGGATTATTTGATCGAGTTCCATTAGGTTGCAAGCAATCACCGTGGGGTAGGCAAATCTAGAAATTCAAAAAAAAAAGTTGTTTCTAACCTCGCCTGATGGATCGCGTGGCCACTTCTAGATCTTATGCACGACATTGGAACCAAGTGCTAATAAAGTATGCCCAGAATTAGTGTATATCAATCTCACAACCTGAAAGAGAACGCAACAGAATAAGCTGGCCGACACCTAATTGAAATGCAAAAGATAATTAGAAAAATAAAGATAACCATTGTAATACTAGATGGCATAAAAGAGAATAAATTATCAAGAGTAGAGAAGATGGATAAATAGAAGAATAACAACAAGATGATGAACAAACTAGCATATAAGGCAGCAAAATGAGGAATTTTGAAATAATATTTCATGCGACATAAAAACATACTTTGCTCACTGCTGATGTTGAATCGGGCAGCCGCAAAGCTTTAACACGCCAAATATTCACAAACTGAGCCGGCTTCCAGCTTCCGGTTTTTTTTGGCTTTTTTTGATAACCATGGCTCGACGTCGGCAGCCCTAGTACTATCCATAACAACCTGCAGATTTTGCTCATGCCATATAACATTTTGTAGACCATGGAAGTGTGGTTTGTTAAAAAAATTCTGTTCTAGCAGCCTACCACTGAAATTTGAAATGCAATATTCACTTTGAGCAGTTGCTGAATATCACCTTCGCGTCGGAATCAGATTGTTCATCAGCACTACGTGAAAACTCAAACTTCTTTAAAACCTGCTGTCGAACAGCATTTGCCAGGATATTGATTCCATAATCACTAGTTGAAACAGCAAGTAATGAGCCATCTTTCTGGAATCTCAGTGAGGAAATGCCTGCTATGGAATAGAGTTGCGTACAAACTAAAAGTTTGAATTGCAAGAAATATACAAGAAAAGTTAATGTAGATTAAGCTACTAACAGGAAGTCCACCATCTGTATTGGTAGTAGTCAGTATATTAGTGTTATACATATCCCAAAAGTTAATCAGGAATTCATTGCCTACAACCAAGAAGCGGTTCGTTGTGTCAAACTGGACAGCTCCCGATGCGTGTTTTCTAAAGCCACTGTATGTCAGCTTAATAATTCCGTTCTCATTCCACTCAAGTAAATGTGAATCCCCATCTTCACTTGTTCCGCATGAAAAAAGTCTGCGACCAAACGATAAGACTTTAGCATGGATATTGGATAGTTATAAGTTGATTAGGATATAAAATAATTACTAATATTAGAGGAGGCATAACTAAAAATGGCAGCTACAGCTGCAGCTACAGAAAATTTGATGACTATAAATGAATAACAGTAAATGACCACTAGCATTGACTGTCTTGTTCTTGAATCTAGCTAGCTCATTGCTTGACAGGGTAGCAAATATATCGACCAGTGACACACATAATATGAACACACATCACCTTGTACCATCTGCACTACATGCCATTGTTGTGCACCAGCGGCCAGGAGCATCATAGTAAAGTGTAGGTATCAACGTGTCACCTTGCCATCTTTTGATTTTACCATCAATTGAAGTCGAGCAGATAAACTTCACAGAGAGAAATAATGAAACAATATAAGCAGATGGATTGGATAAATAAACTATAATTGAAAATTTTGCATCGAAAAAAATCACAAATAGAAACAGTATATAACAGAGCAAATACATACATGGACAGCGCCCTTGAATTGAGGACAAACAGAATAAACAGGGGCATCATGGCATTCAAATGTATACAGTTTCTGTCCAGTTGAAGCACTCCACACCTATTCATCATGCAACAGAAGTTATTAAGAACATACAATTCTTTTTGTACAATCTTCTGACTGATCAACAACATGGTTTTACTCACTTTAATTGCCTTGTCATCACCGCAAGTAATGATCGAGGGAGTGTTCTTGGGATAGGAAAAGGCAATGTCATTAACACCACCTACATGAGCATCAATCTGCAGAACAAAATGCTATCAGCATCATCACATGGTCGCCAAACACCATAACTATTAACTGACCTCCAATTGTTGTTGTAATACTCCATCTAGATCACAAGCAAATGTCTGCACTAGATGCTTTGAAAATGCAACACCTATAAGTATCACAGAAGAACAAGAATTTTAGATTAATGTTGTGACAATGTATCCGCCCAACCAGTGGCCCTATTTGAACTTGATCAAAATAATCCAACTTTTTTTTTTTGCTTCAGCATACCAAGAATAAAACCTTTAGGATTCCACAAGCATCGGTTGACAGATACGGCAGCGTGTTGCATGAGTGTTGCCTGCAAGTAGGAAAAAAAAGTGATGTCAAGTATGGCAAACACTATGAGATTTAAGAAAAATGGCATGCTCATGTTCTTAGTCAGATCAAAAAGTGTTCAGGGCTGGGTTTTCAGCTTGATGAATACCTGCAAAGGCAAAGAACATGTTCTAATATCCCACACTTTGGATTTCCTTTGCGCTAACCTTATTTCACATTCAACGTCCCAGACCCCAATGTCACCAACATTTGTTCCAACTGAAAGGAAATTGAAAGGATATATATAAAAAAAAATGAGCATCAAATGAGAAGCTCAAAGTTAAAAGAACGGAAGATGAAGCTACCTAGAAGAATTCTATTGTGGATAGGGTGAAAATCCAAGCTCGTCACCTTTGAACCTTGATTAAAAGTTTGTACCACTGTCTTGGAAATGTCATCTTGAGAATAGATATTGTACTGATGAGCTACACCAGAGAATCACCAGAGAATGACACCTAAATGATAAAACTATATATTAAATTCCAAGAAAATATGCATTCAACTTTACAAATAAAGGACCCCAGCCCTAACAACTGTAAGAATTATATCTTTTGTACCTCATCTACTTGTCTTGTTTGCATTTCTACCATTGGACGTTTAGAATCTGCAATGTGATAATCAATTCCAAGAGCACCTGTGGGAAGACTCGGGTGGTTCATGTTGAATAAAAAAACTCTTCTATATTCATTAAACCAAGACCATTACACAACTTATATAGCTTGTAGGACGCAGAAAAACCCTAATGGCACAAGATAGAAGAAAAGACCTAACTACCCCTCACAACACTCCCCCTCAAGTTGAACATATATATCAAACATGTTTAACTTGCTAAGGGCAGAATTAAATACAGCTTGGGGTATAGCTTTTGTAAACATATCAGCAAGTTGGTCCTCAGATTTGACATAGGGCAAACATAACTCTCCAGAATCAAGTCTCTCCCGAATAAAGTGGCGATCAATCTTGATGTGTTTGGTTCGGTCATGTTGAACTGGATTATTTGCAATATTGATTGCAGCTTTATTATCACAATATAGCCTGAGAGGTAACTCAGCCTTTAACCCAATGTCTTCTAATAAAAAACTCAACCATAACATTTCTGCAAGACCATGTGTCATGGCTCGATATTCTGCTTCTACACTGGACCGTGCACAAACACTTTGTTTCTTACATCTCCAAGTTACCAAGTTTCCTCCTACAAAGGTGCAATAGCCAGAAGTGGATCTTCTATCATCTCTAAAACCAGCCCAATCAGCATCAAAATAACATTCCACCTTCAGATTACCGCCTCCCTTAAACAACAGGCATTTTCCAGGACATGACTTTAAGTACCTCAAAATCCTATCAACGGCCTTCATGTGGATAGTTTTAGGAGCATGCGTGTACTGACTCACTACACTAACAGCGTAGGTAATGTCAGGCCTAATCATAGACAAATAGAGTAATTTTCCAACTAACCTTTAATACGTTCCCTTTTCCAGATTTGTAAGCTCTTCCCCAGTAGAACTAGTAAGATCATGACTTACTTCTATAGGTGTCGATGCTGGCCGACAACCCAACTTACCCGTCTCCTTGAGCAAATCCTACACATATTTTCTCTAACATATATATTCCCTCCTGAGATCGAGCAACTTCAATGCCAAGGAAGTACTTCAATAGTCCAAGGTCTTTAATTTCAAACTCTGATATTAACTTAGACTTAAGCACCTGGATTTCAACCTCGTCATCACCTGTGATTATCATATCATAACATAAACCAAAAGAATGGTAATTTTGTCCTCTTTTCTTTTCACAAAGAGTGTATGATCGGCATTCTCTTGTTTAAAGCCAAACAACGTCATGGCTTTGCAGAGCCTATCAAACCATGCTCTAGGTTATTGTTTAAGTCCATACAAAGCTTTTATCAGCCTGCAAACCTTCCCTTTTGTTTCGATTCCAGGAGGTGGTAACATGTAGACTTCTTCGTGAAGGTTGTCATTCAAAAAAATATTTTTCACATCTAGCTGAAATAGCGGCCAACCATATTGAGAGGCAAGAGAGAGAATCACCCTGACTGATTTGAGTTTTACAACTGGAGTGAAGGTCTCCAAGTAATCCACCCCATATGTTTGAGTGAATCCCTTGGCAACAAGTCTGGCTTTATATCTGATCACTTCACCCTCAGAGTTATACTTGATAGCATAGACCCATTTAGAACCAACCAAGTTCTTCCCCTTTGGGGGATCTACTAATTCCCAAGTACCATTCTTATTAAGTGCCTCCACTTCTTCATTCATTGCTTCCAGCCACCTTAAGTCCCTTACAGCTTCATAATAAGAAGAAGGTATAGCATGATTTGATAGCTGTGAAATAAAGGCATGATATGAAGAAGACAATCGAGAATAAGAAACATGGTTAGAGATAGGATGTTGAGTACATGACCTGACCCCCTTCCTAACAGCAATGGGAAGATTCAGCTCATTCATATTCAGGGGTGTGGTTGGTTCAACCAATGAGGATACAGAATCAGGAGTCAGAGCATTCGATTCAGCTAGCCGATTAGTAGTAGGTCCTTGCTTATGTCTTCGTCACTTGTAAGTAATAATTTCTTGTGAAGCCTGCGAGCCTAGTAATTGAGCATCATCTTTTCTATTTTCCATGACATCAAGTGGAATAGGAATAGGAGAAGGGACCACTTGAGGTATAAGAGAAGGGGTAAGATTCTCCCCCTGAGGACGAGTCTGGGGAGAAAAATAGGACTCGGACTCAAAAAAGGTAACATCTTTCAAGACATATCTTGTCCTAGTAATAGGATCAAAACACTTGTAGCCTTTCTGGCAAGTGGAATACCCTAAAAAGACTCCCCGTATAGAGCGAGGATCAAGCTTAGAGGACTTCGGACCAAGAACATGAATAAAACAGAGGGAGCCAAATACCCGAGGGGTAAGAGAGAACAATGTTGTGTCAGGACAAAGAATAGTGAGAGGACACCGGTACCCTAGACCTTTTGATGGTAGACGATTAATGATATAAGCGGCTGCAAGGATCGCATCAGCCCAGAAATATTTGGGTAAGTAGCGCTGAAATAATAGTGCACGGGCCGTTTCAAGGATATGACGATTTTTCCTTTCAGCCACTCCATTTTGCTGTAGTGTGTAGGGACAAGATGACTCATAAAGAATTCCTAAATCCTCTAGAAAGGTATTTAGAGACCATGTAAAGTACTCCCGAGCATTATCAGATCGAAGAGTTTTCACTTTTGTGTGGAATTGAGTTTCAACCATTCTGCAATACTGTTGAATGAGTCGAGGAGCTTCGTCTCATCAATAAAGGAGATAAAGTATCGGTAGCCATCCAAAGAAGGCACAGGAGAGGGACCCCACACATATGAATGAACAAGGTCAAACGGAGACGAACTTTTATTCATGGACTCAGAAAAATGAGTTCTACAATGTTTGGATAACTGACAAACTTCACATTGAAGAGACTCAAGAGAAACAGAGGAGAAGAGACTAGGAAATAAAACCTTCAAGGATCGAAAAGATAAATGTCCCAAACGAGAATGTCATAATAAGATTTCTTGATGCTTATTTTCTGAACACTGACCTGTAGACTTCAGAGCAGATGTTGTTCCAAGATGATAGTAATAAAGACCTCCTACTTCACGACCAGTCCCAATCGTTTGCTTGGTCTCGAGATCCTGAAAGACACAATGATCAGGGAAAAAGGTTACTGAGCAGTGTAGTTGTTTAGTAATACTACTAACAGAGAGAAAATTAAGAGAAATGGAAGGGACATGAAGTGCAGAGGATAGGATAAAGTGATCTGCCAGTTGTATGGAACCTTTACCAGCAACAGTGGCTTTGGTGCCATCAGCAATAGTCACTTTATCCTGCCCAGAAGACAATGAGTAAGAAATGAAGGAATTAGCAAGATTTGTCATATGATCTGTAGCTCCAGAGTCAATAACCCGAGGGCTATAAGATCTTGACCCAGCAATACTTAACTCCAGGTCACGAATACCTGTGTGTGCTTGAGACGAATTGGTAGAGATAGAGGATGAAGTCTGAAGCCGTGATAAAAGGTCCTGAAGATTGGCAATATCAGTAGATGACAAACCAATATTAAAAGGTACCGAAGAATCAGTAATCTCCCCATCCACGAATTTCTAGGCGGCAATATTTCCACGACTAGGCGTCTTCATGTCACTGTATTTGAATTTTTCAGGTTTTTTTTTCTGGATATTTCTCACAACAAAAATCTGAATCATGATTAGCCCTCCTGCAGTGCCGACAAAATTTCCCACCTTTTCCTTTTATCCCCCCAGACTTGAGCTTGTTAGCAGAACTGACAAAAGCAGAAGTCTCCCCAGTTGGGGTGCTTGCTGCAGAAATATTACCCTTGTTGTTCATGGTCCTTCTCCTGCCTTCCTCACTTAGAATCTTGTAGTAAACTTGTTCTACAGAGGGAGTAGGATCAAGATTAAGAATTTGTCCTTTTAAATTTTCAAACTCTGCATGAAGCCCATCAAGAAACTTAATGATTCTGTCCTTCTCCAGAATTTTCAGACATCTCTGATGATCATCAGTGGAACTCCAATTGTCCATCCTGTAGTAGTCAAACTTATCCCACAACCCTTTTAGAGTAGCAAAATAATTTGTAACTGACATAGAACCTTGCTCAAGTTTAAAAATATAACTACTTATCTGATAAGTACGCAGCATATCATGCTTGCGAGCATACATCTGCTCCAGTGTCTTCCACATATCACCAGCTGTTCTATTATGGAGAATGACCTATTTGTGCCAGAACTAACAAAATTGAGTATCCAAGTCATTACCAGAATATTGTCACGCCTCCAAGTACGAAAACTAGGGTTCTTTTCCTCTGGTTTCACTTTAGTCCCGTGAAGAATATCAAATTTATCATGGCCTTCAACATAAAGTTCAACAACAACTACCCATGATGCATAATTTGTCTCGGTCAATTTTTCCGAGGTTATTTGAGGACCAGGTCCTCCGGTTCCTGCCATTGTGAAAATTGGTTGTACCTGTCCAGAAGAAGTCAAAGGATCTATAGACATCCCAGAACTTTCTCCAGAGGTGTCCGCCATAATAAACCACAAGAATAGATAGACCGTGTGCTTAACTTTTCCACTGACGAAAATAGAAGATCCAGCGAGCAGAGAAAATAAAATAATAAAAAAAAACTTTTTTTTTCACCAGGCTTTTTCCAACCAGCAGGTCACGCGCAGCCTTTTCCAACCAGCAGGTCACGCGCCCACCGCCGCTGAGAAACTGCGACCCAAGTCCAAGTCCCAGTCCTTCTGTTCAGACACGCCGACGTAGGAGCGGAAGACCGTCAGCGTCGGCGGAAAAAAAAAACTTTGTCCTTAGGACAACAAGAAGAAGACGATCGATCGGCTTGGCTCGCCGTTCACGAGGAGCAGTCGACGACGTCGAGTTCTCGTCGAGGAGAAGAGACAGTCTTCTCGCGACGTCGAGCAGTCAGAGAGGAAGATCACGCAGCCGAGCAGTCAGAGAAGAAGATCACGCAGCCGGAGAAGAAGATCGCTCAGCCCTGGATGGGTCGAGCATGTGCGAGGAGTTCTAGGTGCGCGCGAGGACGGCGTCGGATGGTTTGGAAAAGCAGAGGACAGCGCCGCGCGAGGGAAAACCTTCGAAGAAGAAGCCTCGCCGAGAAGAGCGACGCCTGGGCTCGCGCGTCGCGAGGGAAGAGCGACGTCGTGAATGGGAGCAGCGACGTGAGAGAAGAGCACCGACGTGAGAGAGGAGTGTGCTCGCACTTTACGAAGGAAGAGCAGGGAACTACGGTGCGTCCACAGCGATGTCTGCAGAGAGAAGAAAACGAAGGCAGGGACTACGGCGGCGCCGTATAGGGGGAAAAAAAATTAGGTTTTTGAAGAGCTTTGCTCTGATACCATGTTGAATAAAAAAACTCTTCTATATTCATTAAACCAAGACCATTACACAACTTATATAGCTTGTAGGACGCAGAAAAACCCTAATGGCACAAGATAGAAGAAAAGACCTAACTACCCCTAACAACAGTTCATAAATGCAGCTGCAATATCACATGCATGGTTTGATTTCAACACCAGTCACTACACTTTAACCTGCATTCGAGGCTGCAGCAAATGAGGTTGCACCAAACCTGAGGGGCTAGGGATTTCCACATGCTGTGGCAATGAAGGGTTGGCATTGGTCATCCACCCAGCAATGGAACTTGCAGGGGGAGAAACAACTAATTGAAAGGGCTAACCAAAGGAAAGAACCATACTGATCAGCAATCAGATTAGAAAGGAAAATACTATAGACGACAAGCAGACGAACATAATCCACTTACACTATGAGCAACCATTGGAGGAAACGTCCCAGTCTTGATACCTGGCCCAACAAGTTGAGCATTGGTAGGAGGAGGTGCCCGTGGTTCATTTGTAGGGGCAGAACATGAATGATCAGTAAACAGTGTTTTAATTTCAGGGCTGGGATGTGGATTATTGCAAAGCTGGCACTGCCAATTGAGACTAAGTGACGGGCATAAGTCAATAAATAATACACCATTACAATGCATTTCACAGAATATGAAATTTAAAATGGGAAAATAAATAAGATGCAGCAGTTTTATCTGCGAGGGGTGGTCAGACAATTTACTTTCCAAAGAGAGAAGCTGTCACAGTTGGAAATGTCAACTTGTCACGAATCAATGGATTGGCGTTGATGAGTCCTTTAACTTTCATAAGCATCCTAGTTCTTGCTGACTTTGTATCGTCAAGCTTAGAAAGCTGCTCATTCTGACTGTATAGATTTTTGAAATGGAAAAAAAATATGAATGACAATTTAAGTTTTAAATAAAATCACATAAGCTATCCATCTCAAGAATATGTTACCTGTCCAGAGAAAGCAGCATGGTGATTTTCTCATCGAAAGATTCAAAATCTTTGAGATCCTTAACAAGAATATCAACGGCTTGTGCCCTGTCATGACTGAAGACAGAATACAAAATGCTCTAAAAATGTACAGCTAAATCCAAACATCATGACCAAAGATGAAACAATGAACATCGTGACCAAGGATAAGGCAACTTTACCTATCACATGCATGGTTTGATTTCAACACCAGTCACTACACTTTTACCTGCATTCGAGGCTGCACCAAACCTGAGGGGCTGTTATGGAAAGTACTAGGTTTGCTGACGTCGAGCCAAGGTTATCAAAAAAAGCCAAAAAAAGGAGAAGCTAGAAGCTGGCTCGGTCTGTGAATATTTGGCGTGTTAAAGCTTTGCAGTTGCCCGATTCAACATCAACAGTGAGCAAAGTATGCTTTTACGTCGCATGAAATTTTATTTGAAAATTCCTCATTTTCCTGCCTTATATGCTAGTTTGTTCATCATCTTGTTGTTATCTTCTACTTATCCAACTTCTCTAGTCTTGATAATTTGTTCTCTTTTATGCCATCCAGTATTACAATGGTTATCTTTATTTTTCTGTTTATCTTTTGCATTTCAATTAGGTGACGGCCAACTTATTCAGTTGTGTTCTCTTATAGGTTGTGAGATTGATATACACCAATTCTGGACATACTTTATTAGCACATGGTTCCAATGTCGTGCATAATATCTGGAAGTGGCCACGTGATCCTTAAGGCGAGGTTAGAAAGAAACCGTTGTAAGAAATTATCTATTTGCTATATTAGCCTAGTGCAGATTGTTTGTTTTGCTTGTTCAGTCAATTGCATCTGTTGCTCCTCAGCTTTGGCAGCCCTCAAATGGTATTTTTATAACCAATGAAATGAGTGATAACAATCCAGAAGAAACAACTACTTGTATTGTTTTATCTAATGATGACTCTTATGCAATATCTACATCAGGTGGAAAAGTTTCTTTGTTTGCTTTAATGAATTTTAAGGTGGGTAGCTACGACCTGATTTAACTCTTGCTACCAAAAAGCTCACGCATATTTTTATTTCTTAGTGAAACTAACGAAAACATATCTTGCAGATTGTGACCACTTTTATGCCAACCCCACCGGTAGTCACGCCCTTAGCATTTAATCCTAGAGATAAGGACATCATTGTCGTTGGAATGGAAGATTCCAATATTTTGATCTATAATGTTCGGCTTGATGAGGTTAATAATCTCATGCTTTCTATTAGTCAAATTATCTAAATTTGTGATGCTTTCTGCAGTATGTATTGCTTTTGAAATTCCATGTCATTTTCGACTTTTGAATCTTTCAGTTAGTTATCATTTTCTCTATTATTTTCTTGTCTAATAATTTCCCTCTAGCTTCCTCCAAATACTTGAACTTAGTACAAAATTTAGCATCATTTGTGGGTTTTATTTATGGATGGTCGAAGTACTTGAAATCATTGTCTATAATGTCATCCTCTTGCAGATGAAAACTAAACTATGGGGCCATCACAACAAAATAACAGGTCTTGCGTTTTCCACTTCCTTAAATGTTCTCATGTTAGCTGGAGTTGATGCTCAGGTGTGTAGATAAAAAATAGTTCATTGCCGACATCTCCAGTCACGTTTAGAGTTCTATTTTAAAGTTTATTTCTAACATCTTCATTTCTAATGGATCTTCTAACACTCTCACTTGTTGGTCATATGCAGCTTTGCGTTAGGAATATAGATACATGGGAGAAGATAAAGTCGTGCTTTATCCAGCCAACCGGGTGGGCATCTCCATTAGTTGGGGATGTCCAAATACAATTTAATACTGATGAGATAGACCTATTGGTTGTCCATGAAAGTCGAATAGCTATCTACAACAGTAACCTTGATTCTTTAAGTTTGGTTAGTTCTCAACTCCATTAAGAGACAGTATTCATCCGTTATCATTCATATGTTCGACTTTTAGTTTCCAAATTGCATTTCACCGTAGTAAACCAGTGTGATTATTTGCGATTAGATTTCTTTTCACCTCGCATACTCTATCATGTTGTATCTAACTTTTCTTTCTGATCGATAATACTTTTGATCTAATGATGCAGCGGTCTCCTAGTCATTCACTTCCAGTATCAGTTTCAGGTGCCATATTTTCTTCGAAGGTTTGTTCGTGTGTGCGACATTTGTTGATCGTTTTATTGGAATTTTTAAAGCGGCAGAGCTCAGGCTCCTTTGCCGAATAATGCCCGCTACCTATATGTCTGATGTATAACTCTCTCTTCTTTTTTTCCCAGTAAATTAATTTCTCTTCAATTTGACAGATATATGATTTGGTGATGAAGAACTACGATGGGATAACAACTTTTTTTTTTTAAATTTCTAGATCTACCTACCCCACGGTGATTGCTTGCAACCCAATGGAACTCGATCAAATAACCCTGGGAATGAGTGATGGTGCTGTAATTGTCACAGAGCCACTGGACGGCTGCATAGGATGCGAACCCATAATGCTTTCTCAGGATCATGGGACTTCTGCCAACCCCCTCACCACGCTTGACTAATCGTCTACAAAGAACAGTTTAAGTTTTACTTTTTCCCCAAGCATAGTAAAGGTTCAAAAGATAATGTGCAAAGAAAGATAAAGCATTAACAACTTTTCATGCAAACTGACAAGTTTACACAAAATATAGACTGTCATCTCACGGACTGTGCATATGCATTTACTAATATCAGAAGACATTTGTATGCCGTCGGCTTTAAGTGCAGCAACACACTCAATATTGTGAAACATACTATACTGATTATATATGTTTCGGAAGTGAACGGCGTGGACAACAGATTCCGATGGTACGGTCTTGGATGACGACAGGAGATACTTGAGTTGCGAGGTTAACACGAGCGTTAAAGGGACACACTGGAAGGAGTTCCGGTTTAGTCCTTTCCGACGTTCAAGTTAGAAGTCCTTCAAAATGGGGGGAAAAATAGGAAAGTAAGTTGTGTCCAGAATCGAGAGAATTTAGAGAGTCATACCTAGGTGCCTTAGCACCCTGTATAGTCGATGTCTCTCTCCTTCGATCATTAAGACGTTCTTGTAACCACTTCCCCTGTTTCCATGCGTTACGGGTTATAACTGTCTGCCAGCTGTTATCGCGATGGGGGGAGAATTTAACTGCCACTGCGCATATTAAGTTTAATGCTCTACGCATATTAACTAAAATTGGGATCTCCTTCAAGAAGTCCCTAAACACTTTTGGTGTACTGGCAAAGCATTAATGACGAAAAAGGAGAACAACGTGAAAATGGGTAAACTTAATATGTGCAGTGGCAGTTAAATTCTCCCCCCATCGCGATAACAGCTGGCAGACAGTTATAACCTGTAACGCATGGAAACAGAGGAAATGGTTACAAGAACGTCTTAATGTTCGAAGGAGAGAGACAGCGACTATACAAGGTGCTAAGGCACCTAGGTATGACTCTCTAAATTCTCTCGATTCTGGACACAACTTACTTTCCTATTTTTTCCCCCCATTTTGAAGGACTTCTAACTTGAACGTCGGAAAGGACTCCACCGGAACTCCTTCCAGTGTGTCCCATAACGCTCGTGTTGACCTCGCAGACTCAAGTATCTCCTGTCGTCATCCAAGACCGTACCATCGGAATCTATTGTCCACGCCGTTCACTTCCGAAACATATATAATCAGTATAGTATGTTTCACAATATTGAGTGTGTTGCTGCACTTAAAGCCGACGGCATACAAATGTCTTCTGATATTAGTAAATGCATATGCACAGTCCGTGAGATGACAGTCTATATTTTGTGTAAACTTGTCAGTTTGCATGAAAAGTTGTTAATGCTTTATCTTTCTTTGCACATTATCTTTTGAACCTTTACTATGCTTGGGGAAAAAGTAAAACTTAAACTGTTCTTTGTAGACGATTAGTCAAGCGTGGTGAGGGGGTTGGCAGAAGTCCCATGATCCTAAGAAAGCATTATGGGTTCCCATCCTATGCAGCCGTCCAGTGGCTCCGTGACAATTACAGCACCATCGCTCATTCCCAGGGTTATTTGATCGAGTTCCATTGGGTTGCAAGCAATCACCGTGGGGTAGGTAGATCTAGAAATTAAAAAAAAAGTTGTTATTCCATTGTAGTTCTTAATCACCAAACCATATATCTATCAAATTGAAGAGAAATTAATTTACTGGGAAAAAAAAGAAGAGAGAGTCATACACCGGACATATAGGTAGCGGGCATTATTCGGTAAAGGAGCCTGAACTCTGCCGCTTTAAAAATTCCAATAAAACGATCAACAAATGCCGCACACACGAACAAACCTTCAAAAGAAAATATGGCACTTGAAACTGATACTGGAAGTGAATGACTAGGAGATCGCTGCATCATTAGATCAAAAGTATTATTGATCAGAAAGAAAAGTTAGATACAACATGATAGAGTATGCGAGGTGAAAAGAAATCTAATCGCAAATAATCACACTGGTTTACTACGGTGAAATGCAATTTGGAAACTAAAAGTCAAACATATAAATGATAACGGATGAATATTGTCTCTTAATGGAGTTGAGAACTAACCAAACTTAAAGAATCAAGGTTACTGTTGTAGATAGCTATTCGACTTTCATGGACAGCCAATAGGTCTATCTCATCAGTATTAAATTGTATTTGGACATCCCCAACTAATGGAGATGCCCACCCGGTAGACTGGATAAAGCACGACTTTATCTTCTCCCATGTATCTATATTCCAAAAGCAAAGGTGTATATGACCAACAAGTGAGAGTGTTAGAAGATCTATTAGAAATGAAGATGATAGAAATAAACATTAAAATAGAACTCTGAACGTGACTGGAGATGTCGGCAATGAACTATTTTTTATCTACACACCTGAGCATCAGCTCCAGCAGACATGAGAACATTTAAGAAAGTGGAAAACGCAAGATCTGTTATTTTGCTGTGATGGCCCCGTAGTTTAGTTTTCATCTGCAAGAGGATGACATTATAGACAATGATTTCAAGTACTTCGACCATCCATAAATAAAACTCACAAATGATGCTAAATTTTGTACCAAGTTCAAGTATTTGGAGGAAGCTAGAGGGAAATTATTAGACAAGAAAACAATAGAGAAAATGATAACTAACTGAAAGATTCAAAAGTCGAAAATGACATGGAATTTCAAAAGCAATACAAACTGCAGAAAGCATCACAAATTCAGATAATTTGACTAATAGAAAGCATGAGATTATTAACCTCGTCAAGCCGAACATTATAGATCAAAATATTGGAATCTTCCATTCCAACGACAATGATGTCCTTATCTCTAGGATTAAATGCTAAGGGCGTGACTACCGGTGGGGTTGGCATAAAAGTGGTCACAATCTGCAAGATATGTTTTCGTTAGTTTCACTAAGAAATAAAAATATGCGTGAGCTTTTTGGTAGCAAGAGTTAAATCAGGTCGTAGCTACCCACCTTAAAATTCATTAAAGCAAACAAAGAAACTTTTCCACCTGATGTAGATATTGCATAAGAGTCATCATTAGATAAAACAATACAAGCAGTTGTTTCTTCTGGATTGTTATCACTCATTTCATTGGTTATAAAAATACCATTTGAGGGCTGCCAAAGCTTAGCAACAGATGCAATTGACTAAACAAGCAAAACAAACAATCAGCACTAGGCTAATATAGCAAATAGATAATTTCTTACAACTGTTTCTTTCCATCCTCGCCTTACGGATCATGTGGCCACTTCCAGATCTTATGCACAGCATTGGAACCAAGTGCTAATAAAGTATGCCCAGAATTGGTGTATATCAATCTCACAACCTAGAAGAGAACACAACTAAATAAGTTCGCCGTCACCTAATTGAAATGCAAAAGATAAACAGAAAAATAAAGATAACCATTGTAATACTGGATGGCATAAAAGAGAACAAATTATCAAGAGTAGAGAAGATGGATAAGTAGAAGAATAACAAGAAGTTGATGAACAAACTAGCATATAAGGCAGGAAAATGAGGAATTTTCAAATAAAATTTCATGCGCCATAAAAACATACTTTGCTCACTGTTGATGTTGAATCGGGCAACAGCAAAGCTTTCACATGCCAAATATTTACAAACCGAGCCAGCTTCCAGCTTCCCCTTTTTTTGGCTTTTTTTTATAACCTTGGCTCGACGTCAGCAGCCCTAGTACTATCCATAACAACCTGCAGATTTTGCTCATGCCATATAACATTTTGTAGACCATGGAAGTGTGGTTTGTTAAAAAAATTCTATTCTAGCGGCCTACCACTGAAATTTGAAACGCAATATTCACTTTGAGCAGTTGTTGAATATTACCTTCGCGTCAGAATCAGATTGTTCATCAGCTCTACGTGAAAACTCAAACTTCTTTAAAACCTGCTGTCCAACAGCATTTGCCAGGATTATGATTCCATTATCACTAGTTGAAACAACAAGTAATGAGCCATCTTTCTGGAATCTCAGTCGAGGAAATGCCTGCTATGGAGAAGAGTTGCTACAAACTAAAAGTTTGAATTGCAAGAAATATACAAGAAAAGTTAATGTAGATTAAGCGACTAACAGGAAGTCCACCATCTGCATCAGTAGTAGTCAGTATATTAGTGTTATCCATGTCCCAAAAGTTAATCTGGAATTCATTGCCTACAACCAAGAAGCGGTTCGTTATGTCAAACTGGACAACTCCCGATGAGTGTTTTCTAAAGCCACTGTATGTCCGCTTAATAATTCCGTTCTCATCCCACTCAAGTAAATGTGAATCCCCATCTTCACTTGTTCCGCATGAAAAAAGTCTGCGACCAAATGATAAGACTTTAGCATGGACATTGGATAGTTATAAGTTGATTAGGATATAGAATAATTACTAATATTAGAGGAGGCATAACTAAAAATGGCAGCTACAGCTGCAGCTACAGAAAATTTGATGACTATAAATGAATAACAGTAAATGACCACTAGCATTGACTGTCTTGTTCTTGAATCTAGCTAGCTCATTGCTTGACAGGGTAGCAAATATATCGACCAGTGACACACATAATATGAACACACATCACCTTGTACCATCTGCACTACATGCCATTGTTGTGCACCAGCGGCCAGGAGCATCATAGTAAAGTGTAGGTATCAACGTGTCACCTTGCCATCTTTTGATTTTACCATCAATTGAAGTCGAGCAGATAAACTTCACAGAGAGAGATAATGAAACAATATAAGCAGATGGATTGGATAAATAAACTATAATTGAAAATTTTGCATCGAAAAAAATCACAAATAGAAACAGTATATAACAGAGCAAATACATACATGGACAGCGCCCTTGAATTGAGGACAAAAAGAATAAACAGGGGCATCATGGCATTCAAATGTATACAGTTTCTGTCCAGTTGAAGCACTCCACACCTATTCATCATGCAACAGAAGTTATTAAGAACATACAATTCTTTTTGTACAATCTTCTGACTGATCAACAACATGGTTTTACTCACTTTAATTGCCTTGTCATCACCGCAAGTAATGATCGAGGGAGTGTTCTTGGGATAGGAAAAGGCAATGTCATTAACACCACCTACATGAGCATCAATCTGCAGAACAAAATGCTATCAGCATCATCACATGGTCGCCAAACACCATAACTATTAACTGACCTCCAATTGTTGTTGTAATACTCCATCTAGATCACAAGCAAATGTCTGCACTAGATGCTTTGAAAATGCAACACCTATAAGTATCACAGAAGAACAAGAATTTTAGATTAATGTTGTGACAATATATCCGCCCAACCAGTGGCCCTATTTGAACTTGATCAAAATAATCCAACTTTTTTTTTTTTTTGCTTCAGCATACCAAGAATAAAACCTTCAGGATTCCACAAGCATTGGTTGACAGATACAGTAGCGTCTTGCATGAGTGTTGCCTGCAAGTAGGAAAAAAAGTGATGTCAAGTATGACAAACACTATGAGATTTAAGAAAAATGGCATGTTCATGTTCTTAGTCAGATCAAAAAGTGTTCAGGGTTGGGTTTTCAGCTTGATGAATACCTGCAAAGGCAAAGAACATGTTCTAATATCCCACACTTTGAATTTCCTTTGTGCTAACCTTCTTTCACATTCAACGTCCCAGACCCCAATGTCACCAACATTTGTTCCAACTGAAAGGAAATTGAAAGGATATATATATATTAAAAAAAATGAGCATCAAATGAGAAGCTCAAAGTTAAAAGAACGGAAGATGAAGCTACCTAGAAGAATTCTATTGTGGAAAGGGTGAAAATCCAAGCTCGTCACCTTTGAACCTTGATAAAAAGTTCGTACCACTGTCTTGGGAACGTCATCTTGAGAATAGATATTGTGCTGATGAGTTACACCAGAGAATGACACCTAAATGATAAAACTATATATTAAATTCCAAGAAAATATGCATTCAACTTTACAGATAAAGGACCCCAGCCCTAACAACTGTAAGAATTATATCTTTTGTACCTCATCTACTTGGCTTGTTTGCATTTCTTCCATTGGACGTTTAGAATCTGCAATGTGATAATCAATTCCAAGAGCACCTGTGGGAAGACACGGGTGGTTCATAAATGCAGCTGCAATATCACATGCATGGTTTGATTTCAGCACCAGTCACTACACTTTTACCTGCGTTCAGAGGCTGCACCAAACCTGAGGGGCTAGGGATTTCATCATGCTGTGGCAATGAAGGGTTGGCATTGGTGATCCACCCAGCAATGGAACTTGCAGGGGGAGAAACTGATTGAAAGGGCTAAACAAAGGAAAGAACCACACTGATCAGCATTCAGATTAGAAAGGAAAATACTATAGACGACAAGCAGACGAACATAATCCACTTACACTATGAGCGACCATTGGAGGAAACGTCCCAGTCTTGATACCTGACCCAACAAGTTGAGCATTGGTAGGAGGAGGTACCCGTGGTTCATTTGTAGGGGCAGCACCTGAATGATCAGTAAACAGTGTTTTAATTTCAGGGCTGGGATGTGGATTATTGCAAAGCTGGCACTGCCAATTGAGACTAAGCGACGGGCATAAGTCAATAAATAATACACCATTACAATGCATTTCACAGAATATGGAATTTAAAATGGGAAAATAAATAAGATGCAGCAGTTCTATTTGTGGGGGGAGGTAAGAGAATTTACTTTCCAATGCGAGAAGCTGTCACAGTTGGAAATGTCAACTTGTCACGAATCAATGGATTGGCGTTGATGAGTTCTTTAACTTCCATAAGCATCCTAGTTCTTGCTGACTTTGTATCGTCATGCTTAGAAAGCTGCTCATTCTGACTGTATAGATTTTTGAAATGGAAAACAACATGAATGACAATTTAAGTTTTAAATAAAATCACATAAGCTATCCATCTCAAGAATATGTTGGCTGTCCAAAGAAAGCAG
The DNA here is from genome assembly GCA_024364735.1 of Boesenbergia rotunda. NCBI lineage: Eukaryota > Viridiplantae > Streptophyta > Magnoliopsida > Zingiberales > Zingiberaceae > Boesenbergia > Boesenbergia rotunda. The sequence continues at coordinate 13,757 of JAGFNQ010007808.1, read as the reverse complement.
CATGGTGATTTTCTCATCGAAAGATTCAAAATCTTTCAGATCCTTAATAAGAATATCAACGACTTGTGCGCTGTCATGACTGAAGACAGAATACAAAATGCTCTAAAAATTTACAGCTAAATCCAAACATCATGACCAAATATGAAACAATGAACATCGTGACCAAGGATAAGGCAACTTTACCTATCCTGTGCTTCAAGATACCTCTGCTTCCTTATTTCGATGAAGATTCTCGCGGAATACCTATTGTCTTGAAATTTCATGAAATAGCTCAGATATTTTTCAACGTCGTCCCATTCCCCTGTTTGAACGAGATACTCAAAATACTTCATGTTGAAATATAAACCAGACTCCGGCTCCAGCCTACAAGAAGTAAATAACTCAGGTGATTTGTGTGAACTTACGTGTGAAGAGTTTCTTTAAGGTTTACGTCTTCTAGGAATCGAAGAATAACGAAAACGAACTCCCTTTCCAGCCTTTCCAGAGACGAAGACATTTCAGCGTCCTGTACGAAGACAATTCACCCTAGCCCTAAATCTTCGAGAAGTCAGCAGCGCCGGAGAGAGACGGAGCGGGAAATAAAAATGATCAAATGCTAATCCGCCCCTTTTTATAATATTTTTAACGGATCTTTAATATAAAAATCCGTTAAATTTTATACAATTTTTTTAATATTCTAATAAATTAAAAAAACATTACGATGAATACAGGAGCAATTGAGACTAAGAATCAAAAACCCTTTAGTAATTAATCAATACATTAACGTCTAGGTGACTTTTAGCAATTAATTGATCCATGTGGCATTCTTAATGTTTCCTCCCTCTCGAGTTGGCTCCTGAACTTGCATTAGCAATTGTGAATTAAGCATTGAAATAATGAATAAGACTAGCTGAGGAGATACTACAGTTAGGGTACAAGGATAAAGTGTTATCATAAATAACCTTTCCAATATGTAAGAAAATTCATTGGGAGTTATAAGTAATAAGATTAAAGATAATAAAAATTGAGTGTGTGTCTATCCCCATGATAGCGGTAGTATCAGACGATTCGTTCGTTTCAGCGTTTCCGTTAATTAGTCTCAGGATTAACATAGAGGAGATAAATTACGAGAGCTATTATCCTGAATGTTATGGCTAACATGTGGGAGAGAGCGGACATACTGACTTTATCAGATTTTGACTCTCAAATCTTACTCATGCATTAATCATCAATTGATCTAGGAGAGATACATGTTTATCCCCTTAGTAGAAAATACACAATATGGGAGATGTGGAATTAAAATTAATTGCAAGTTTAGTGGATTTTTCATGTTAAAAAAATAACAAACCGCGTAAGTAATTTTTTAAAATATTCAAATCATATATTATAGTTTTAAAATTATCAAATCACATATCTTTTTCTTATTTTATCCGTATCAGTTGACTAGTCAAAAATCATTAATCGACTGAATCAGTCATAAGTCAAATGGATTTTGCATGGACCTCACATTGCAAAATTGTAAGAATTGATTTTTTTTTCAAATTAGTTTATTTTTAATTAAAAATAATTTTAAATAAAATTAGTTAATATATCAAACGATTTCGAAATGATATAAAATTAATTCATATATATATATATATATATATATATATATATATATATATATATATATATATATATATATATATATATATATAGTTCTAGTAACTATATTCACGTTCTCAAATATCAATTTAACTCAGTATATTAAGAGTAATAATTTTTTGAATATAAATTAAAATTTTCGAACACATTCGTGTTCAAAAAATCTCTGCTTTTAATCTATTAGGTCAAATTGATATTTGAGAGCGCAGATATAATCAGGAAAAATAATCATATACATAGGAACTAATTAATATCATTCTTAAATCGTTTAATCTATTAATCGATTTTATCTAAAATAATTTTTAATTAAAAATAAATAAATCGGTCGACATATTTGAACTTACGTTAAAATAGCGTGAGATCCAGTGTGAAATCCATTCTAATCCCGGGTCGGCCGGCGTGTAGCCTGGCCTGTCAACTTGGCATCCCATCAGGAGGAGATAGGTTGTTGGGCCCCAAGAGCCCGTTGAATATCGGGCATGTGCGGGCGGATCGGCTCGTCCCCCCGCCCCTAGCACAGGGAGACACTGGCCCTGAGAGAGGCATAGAGGGTCGGAAGCCCCGAAGGTCCCTGAGTCCAGAAAGTTTTGAGCGGGGAAGTGTCGAATCAAGAGAAGACTGAGTCAGAGAAGTCCCGACTCACAACATCACTCAGTCTTAGCACTCCCGAGTCAGGGGAGTCCTAGCTCAACGAAGCCTGCAGTTATAAGCGGGCCCAGCCCCCGCACACCTCTCGGCTAGCCTCCCAGCCAAAGCGTGGCGCCCCACGCTCCCGAGGTCCTCCCGAACCAGAGGAATCCTTACTCCACGTATCCCCAAAGCATAAAACCCCTGAGCTAGGCCCTCAGTCGCCCTCATCGCTCTATGCCCTCAGTCGGCATCATCACCCTAGGCTCTCGGTCGCCCTCATCGTTCTATGCCCTCAGTCGGCATCATCACCCTAGGCTCTCAGTCGGCACCATCACTCTAGGCCCTCAGTCGGCCTCATCGTTCTATGCCCTCAGTCGGCACCATCACTCTAGGCTCTCAGTCTGTCTCATCACCCTAGGCCCTCAGCCGGGCTCATCGTTCTATGCCCTCAGTCGGCATCAGCACTCTTAATCACCAGTCAGCATTAGCATTCGAGGTTTTGTCGTAATTCATCTGAACAACCACTCCTTGACACTGGACTAGCAGAAGAAGTGCGGGTCGACACAGGTCTGGTATCATTCTGGCACGAATCGCAAGTATCCCACTAACGCTATGATCATCCTGCCATACCCTGATCCCCGTACTACGACCACATGCGTCTGTGTCTGGACGAGCGGCACCTGACGACGCTGCCTTTAAGTTGACAGTGCCCTTTTCCTTATTCCGGTATGCGACACACCACCCTGCCACCTCTGGGTATGTCTTACCCTGTCCTCGCTATGCGACAAAAGGTGGCAGACTGGGCAGAAGCTGTCAACTCCCCCGACTATATAAGTCTCTTCACTCCACATCCCTCAGGTACGCGCAATAGTATTTTTGCTACTGTTCTATTGCCCACCACCAAGGACTGACTTGACCGTCTGAGTACCTTGCCGAGGACTTTTTTCGGTGGGTTCTAACGGTCTTTGTCTTGCAGATTAGGAGTTAGCACCGGAGCCAACGTCAGCAGTTCGTGATCTTCGAGAAATCATCTCACTGTTGGAGCCTCCACCTCACTTCACGACAGGATCACATTCGATTGGTGAAAAATCATAAGTCAATTAATTGAATCAATTGATGATTTTTATCCGTGATAAAGATAAAATAAAAAAATAGATACATAATTTTATAATTATCCAAAATAATTTGGTTATTTTGAAGAAAAAAAACATACGCTATTAAGTAAATTGTTGAAAAAACAAACTTAAGGTAAGAGTAATTACAATATATAAGAATACTACTAGAAAAACCTAACTAAAAACAAAGTTCACGCAATCAGATAAATTTCAACTTAACAAACGTGTACTAGTTGAACATTGTTATCATGCTTTTACTAGTCTTAACAAAATAGGGATATTTAGACTATTTTTCAGGATAATAGACTATTTTAGACCTCATTTTTAGTAGATTTGACTATTGTTGGGTCTATAAAATGGAATAATAACTCTTTTGTTTAGATCATCTCATTTTTAATATTGTTGCAGACCCGTTGGTGTGAATTCGAAGACGCTACATCATCATGCTAGATAAACCCATCTTATAAATTGACTGACTTTTATCACATGAAAAGTGATTCCAAAACAGTTGGAATATTGCGAAATAGGCCGTGCCAGCCTTTAAGCGAGGCTAAACCAGGTTTTCTCAGATTGATCTCTAAAGTAAAATTATAAATCTTAAACTTCTCTTCATTTTACTAGGTTTTCTCATGTTGACTATTGAAACAAAATTGTAAATATTAAAGTTCTTTTCATTTTAATGGGTGGCATGACCCCTAACTCTAGAAGAACAGAAGTTATGATTGTTTCAAAATTAATTGTAGTAGGGATTAATTTGACATAGTCGTGTCTCCTCGCCACATGGTCGTGCCCGAGTGATCGTGCCTCCAAGTACGACCAGGCTGTGGGAAAATCTGCACAAAGGGGCGCCCAGCCGTGGGACCTTCTGAGAAATACCGAGCCCCGTAACTGGATCAATTGGTCAGGTACTCACTTCCCAGGCCAGAACTGTAACCTGTCCGAGGTTTACGAGCTTCTATAGCACAGGCCACGGGGCATTTGGACCGAGCAGTGAGCGATCGAGCTTGAATTTTACCTTTTTTAATTTCAAAAGCGGATAAAAATAATTGCTTATTTTATGCAGTTGAGAGTGGGATTTGAAGCCACGCCCTATTCTTTGGAACCTTAATCTTGCGGATTAGACCAACTCGTGCATCTAAACCGATGATAACGTCTTTGACTGATGGGCTTTGTATATGTGGATTTGTTCTATGGAAAGTTTTAGTTCGGAAGTCCAAATTATTATACTGTGGCAGTTCATATTTTCTTAAAGGTGGCAATTGTCTTATCTAGCGCTATAGTAAATTTTAAAAGAACAACTTAACTCGTCTCTTCTTAGCGTGGCAGATTTGTTACGTGGTGTTCAGTTGACTAGAGAAGAGTGATAGATTTGCTAAAAAACGAAAGGTGTTGCTACCTTGTATCTTCTTAGTGTAGGCCAATTTTGAGCTTCTTACAGTATTTAGATTCGAAATTCATGAGAAAGAAACATGCAGGTCTAGCATGGGAGACAAGAGGTTAGCCCAGATGATTGCCCGTTAAACCTGGAAGAAAGCTTTGAGATGCCAATAGAATTTCACGAACCCTAAAAGCCTTCAAGTCATTGACAGAGGCAAGTCATTCTTGGCTAAGAAAGTGAGACCCTTAACTACACGCGAGACCTCTCTCTGTTCTTGTGACGTTCGCCTTCGCAAGCCTCTTTTTATTTTGATCAGGAGGGATTTATTTTGATGAGGAGGGATGATAACTTTCTCCTAATTTGATAAAGAACTCGATATGAGAAATTTTTTTAACCCGATTCAATAATTGAATAATTGAACCTAATTCAATAAATGAATAATTAGGTATGGATATTTCTATACTAATAGTAGGGAGACGGGTCTAATAGAATCATTTCTATACCTAACACTCGAATATATGATGAAATACTATTTTTTTAAAAAAAAATCATTCACTTATTTTTATTTGTGTTTAATTTATTTTTATTGAATATGATTAAATTAAGAGTAGATTATAGATGTTTAATATGTTTTTTTAATTATATATATTTTTTTGGATATGATATTAATTGTAATATATTTTTATGAAGGATGGTAATTGAATGGAATGAAGAAAATTATTAGTATAAAGGATATCTGATCTTCTAATGTGTATGTGTATAGATATTAGAATTGTCAATTTGAATTGAGCCCGTTGGATTAGCCCGTCTCGCCAAATAAATTAAACGGGTTAATTAGACTAAAATTTTATCAACCCGTTTAAAGGCGGGTCTAGGCGACCCGAAGCGTCTCAACCCGTGACCCGCACGGGTCGGCCCGCGACATACTTGGGGTGGCCCGCGGGTTGAAGAAAAGATTTCTCAAAACTTAGCACTCATTAGTCATGGATCTTTCAACTTAGTGATAACTTAGCACTCATTAGTCAGGATCTTTGAGCTTGGTGATTGATGGCCAAGGAAGAAAGGGAGAACCCTTCCATGTTCTTCCTTATTCATTTTTCTACTAATTTTAAATCGTGTTGCTATAGTATCCGAAGGCTCATAATTTGTATCATGTTATCATTTGATTCTGATATATGCTAAAGCTAAGGAAAATGTGTGTTTGTATTGACGAAATATTTTGTTGCATATCGATCTAATCAATTTTACTTTAATGATGTAGTAATTCATAATCACATTTAAAATGTTTACTTTTGTCAATATATTTTTAAATTTTTTATTTTTTTATGGGTTCACGGTTCACCTAACTCGCAATCCATTTTGCATTGGATTGGGTTGAGGATTTCTCAACTCGCTAAGATGATGGGTTCACCCGCTTCGACCCGCCAAATGACTAGCCCGACATGGGCCACACTATCCGGCCCGACCATAAGTCAGTCCGTTTAACAACTCTAATGGATATGAGGATTAATATTTGATCTTCGGTGGGTCTGAGAATGAAAGTTAAAAATTTAAGGGAATGGTGACGATGATGAATATCATAAATGAGGATAAAAATAGAGAATATAAAATGAAATCCATTATAGAATATATTCTAGATCTCAAACAATAAATCAATTATTCGTTGGTATATCATTTTTTTTATATTATTCTTCACAAGGTGTGATATTTGAGAATTCTATTTATTAAAAAACAAGAAAGTATAATAGCACCCAAAATACACCACCAATATATCCACATCTATGTCTAACACATCTATGTCTAATTTGCTCATATCCAATGGAATTAGAATAATTAAAAATATATATTTAACTTGAGAATATTGAGAAAAAAATTATTAAATCAAAATACACTAGATAAGATTTTTCCTCGTGTCTATTGGGAAAAAACAAATTTTCTTTTAGGATAATGCAAAAGAGGGAGGATATCTTTAAGAAAAATTTCAATAAAAATTTTAAAAAATGATATGACATTTTACACGTACATGTTCGATTGTCATCCGGATATCATCGACAACTTTCGACAGCTATTCCGAATCAAACTATACCCAAGTATTAGAAATATTTGGAGTTTGATATCTGATGACACTTTTTTTTAGAAATAGTAATGGTGATCGTTACTCTATATTTTTTGATATTGAAAATCATATTTTTGAGATTGACAATGATAGTTTCTTTACGAGTGAACTAAAAATTATTGTTTCTAATTATTTGAATAGGGGATCTAAGTCTAAACAAAAGAATCACATCATTTCAAGATTTTTTTGAGATTTTTATGTGAGCATTTTTCAATGCAAAATTATAGCTGAAGGAGCTTCGTAGGAAGATAAATGTGCTGATTTATGAAGCATTAGAACTCGTCAAATTTGTGATGTGATGTTGATAAAATTCCATTATTGTTTTTTCTCATATTTCTTGTTCTCGCTGTAAAAAATAGCGGAATAAAAATTTGAAAATTATGAATGACAGATTTTTTTATTAAAAAAACTGAAATTATAAATGGATAGGGCGACAAATACTAACAAAGTGTATTTTCTCTTTATTTCCTTACCTAAATTTCCCTCAAAAAGGATTTTTTACTGACCCATCTTGTCAAGGATTGGTTTCATTGTGTTTAAATGTTAAAATGTTAAAGTTGAGTGTTTTTACTAACTTATATAAATGTGGGAAAAAAAAAAGAAAAGAAATTATAGATTTCTTTATTTCATTTGATAGGAAGGAAGAATTAAAAAAAAGTAATGATTAATGGTATATAAATTTTTTATTTTTTCGTTAATATTTAAATTTTTTTATCTTACCTGGATACGATGAGAAGAGTTTAAAACGGACAAGTTCTAGACAAAATATTCTTGGATTTGTTCCTCCAGTTTTACGGTTCGGATTTCTTTGCCTTCGATGAAGTAACAAGGCGAAGCTCATATGAACTGTTAAGAAAGAGCACGAATACGACTAACAGTTAGAATTTTGAAGATTAATTACAAATTTATTTGTTAGGTAATGAAAACTATTTACAAGTAGCATTAGAGAACAAGGTGAGTGATATGTACAAATGAGCCCTATGCCCCGGTCAATTGCTCAAGTCGAAATATTTTGGATCGGCAGGGAAGTGATGCTCCACCCGCAACTGAAATAAGAAATTAGATAGAAACATCAGTCAGAAACCAATCTAACCAAGCCATGACAAAATATAGCATTTCTTGTGTTTTGAGGTTCCAATAACTAGAGAGGTAGTCGAATGCAGCAGTAATAGAACAATAAAACATGCACCATTTTCTGAGTTCATACCTTGCCCTCATCTGTATCTGAGTGCCGTTGTGGAAACACAACCCGGAGATCATTGTACAAGTAGAAACGGCGCCCTTCCGTTGCTTCGGCTTGTGTTTCGGGAACAGAGTGAGGGTTAGATTTGCACCTGTTCAATGACCTGGTTGATTTCTTAGTAGCAGGGCATAGAAAGCGCAGATGAAGTGCATAGCGGAGAGCACCAGCAGAGTTATCATTGATCTTTGAAGAGATATGAAGAGACTTTTTGATAGCTAGAGGGCAAAGATCTGTCTTAGAACCATCATCTTCAAATGTTCTGGGATTTATAGTATAACTAAAATCATTAGGAAATCCACGATGGTCATCCGAGGGGGAAAACTCTGAGTTTTTTCTTCCTTCTGGTCGATTAGCAATTGGGTCGTAATTGTCAATATCATTTTTGCTCCCGCAACCTGACAGGCAAAAGAAGTATTGATCTTGGCATTCAATTCTACATCTTTTCGTCTATATGAAACAACGAAGGTAAACTTAAATGGATGAACTCTACCGTAACACTCTCTCTGGCTATTGTCATTGGATTTCAGTTCAGTTGTAGAAGCAACTTTTGTGTCTTGTTCCTCAATACCTTTCGCTGCATTATTTGGGGATCCATGAGATGCCAGAGTAGCCTTCTGGCGTAAGAATGTCTGTTTCAAATCCATAAACAAAGGCAATGTATATCACTAATGATTTTGAATGCTGTAAAAATTAACTGCAGATTAACATATTAACCAAAGGAACCATGTTAATACATTATCAAAATGCCTAAAGCCTAAATTAGCTGACTATTTTTTGACAACAATAGGCAAAATAAAACCAAAAAGAAAAAAAGAAACAATGACAAACAGTAGCAAGTTGCAATCATCTTCTTGTTCCTAATTTACTGAAATAATGTCGTGACACCATGGGAGTGGGTCAAAACAAATAATAGTAAAAGGCAACGTCGAAGTGAAAGTAAGAATTGTTAACTTCCAGTATCACACACCTCAATCATAAATAACATATTTGTAATAAATTCTCATATCCCTGACCTTATTCATGCAAAACAAATAGCTATCCTTGTGTTCTCATACTAGTGCAATTAGGCAACTGATCCAGATGAGATGGTGTAAACATTTTGGTCATATAGCCATACATGTAGATATTGCTATGTTTCAATGGCTATTGCTAACCTCGTTAATAGTTACAGAAGATTGTGGATAAGTTTTCAATGATAACGTTAGAAAACAAGAGTTTCCAATCTTCATACCTTTGTACCTGGCGGCATGTCACTCAAATCATAATTGCATAAAAACGTGTGGAGTGGGGTCATCTCAGGATTGCTAAGAAGCTGTTAAAAACACATATCAGGAATCCAGTTGAGAGAAAAATGGCAATCTTTCTCTGCAGATAGTAAATTATCAATATTGGTCTCGGATGGGCACAAGCACACCACCGGTGGAGAAGCAAAAGCGGCGGCAAGGAATATTTATGAGAGAAGTCAATGACTACAAATACTAACATAAGCTGGCCAGTGAAAACTTTTACTTGCGAAATAACTCCATCTCAAGAAGCATATTTCAAGATGAATATCTGTGCAATATCAGGGTCAATACAAGTTTGCCCTTTTTTAACAATTAGATCAACTATTTTGATTGCTTGAGCACGGGTACCAAGATATCCATTTTTCATTTAATCTCGTACAATTTTCTATATGAGCACATCAGCACAATACTCAACCCATAATACAGGAAGGGAAAGGCAGAACTTTTGCCTTATCTATTATCAATCTTATAGACAGTATTAACTACCATTTTATTTTTATTGTAAACGTCTTGCTAGTTATCAAATTAAACAACATTTCAAAGTAGAACCAAGTTGACAATGATGGGTCGGTAGATAATACACTAGAATTGTATATTTATCCAGCTTGACAAATTGATATTGAAAGCACAATCATAGAGTAGTTAATAAAATTTGAAAGTGAAAGAGAAAAGTTCCCATAACCTGTGTCCCACAAAGTATGCTAAGGATGATAACCTCCGGTTTATTTTTTTTAATACCTCAGTTGCAACGATTCATGAATGAATAGGAACTATGATTGCACAAATCTTCCCTTGAAGTAGTAATTTATATCAAAAGCCTATTTCAGTATTGCAAACAGCATACCATATGACTGAAAAAATTAGTATATTTGCATAAATGCTAGCCACGACACTAACAATGATACCAAACCAATCTTTTATGTTGGTAATAAAAGTAGCCTCAACATCACATCAAGTTTAAGAGACCTAACTTACTCGAACATCAACAATAATTTTAAGTCTAGGAAATACAATACCAGTTGAATGCAGCCTTTCATCGGAATGCGCAACCAACTTTTGGCAAGTCCAGAATCATTGCTCAAACTTCTAGTCAATTTTGGGCCTCTACCCTTATTAGATGGCAAGGTGCCTGCAATATCAATTGATGCATAGTACAATAATGATATATCATCAACACTGGTCACTGAGAAAGGAAGCTTCTGAGACTTTGGTGAAAAGGTACCACCAGTTACATTCAGCACAGCCAGAAAACCATCAAAGGCCTGTCAATATTTAGAAGCAAAAAGGCAAATGGTCAAATGCAATAACAATGTGCTCTCTATGTGAACCTTAGAAAGCTCTAGCATAAGACACCAGCTGAATGTAGTAGAAATCTGATCTAATACCTGACAGACTTTTCCAGATGAGAATCGACCAGATAAGAGAGACTCTTCAAATGAACCGACCAAAGACCTTCGCAAATGCGGCACAGTTGAGCCTCTAACATGATTGGTGCAGTGGGCTGCAGGAACAGACTGAGGATCATCATTTAAGCTCTTATGGCCCTTGCAAATAGGAGAAAATGTATCCATTTCATCATGCAAGATGCTAGGTTCCTCAAATACATTGTGCATCTTAGAACCAATCTCTTCATGCAGGAAGATTGTTTTGGTTTCATTTACACAATTTGATCCTTGAATAGCCTTTGAATTGAAGAAGTTACCTTCCATGTCCTTTTTTATGCCCCTTTGTACTTCCTTAATTCTCATTCTTTCAGACCATCTAGGACCCAGAGGAGATAGGGAAATTGGTGTTGAATTTACCTTCTCTGGAGAAATAGCTAATGTACCAGAGGAAAGTCTTAACTTATTCCTATGATTACTAGGATTAACCTCCCATATATGATGAGAATGAGAAAAAGGTTCCTTGTCAAGGACAGGTCCATCAGTGAAAAGATTGCTCCTCAATATGCTACTATCTGAAGCATTTGGAAGATCAGAATTTCTTGAGAAGGGACAATCTGAAATAAGTTGAGAAACCCCAACATTTAATTTCTTAAGATCTTGTGAGGGCGAGAGACTATAATTCCTGCTAAATTCACATGCTTGAGAATCAACAGCATCAATATCTAGCAAATCGCCATGGAATTGTGTCCTAAGCACACTATTCAGAGGAGACAACAACCGCTTGCGTGGTTGGGATCCTTGGGAATAGATTGAAATGTTCAAATTTATTGAAGAATGGTGACTTTGGTCCACTGTCGCATTCTCAAACCCACTAGCAGAGGAACTCAACTGGCTTGATTCAAAGCCAACCACCCTAAATGCAGGTTTCTGGACAGCATGCCGGAAATTAGGTAATAACCTATCATTTGAATCAGTAGACTCAATCTTCAGGCCTTGAAGGTCTGCAGCTTCAATGATAGCATTTTTATATTCAAACATCCAATTTGTTTTTTCTGGATCTTCCAATATGGATTTCCTCCGAATATCGCTAGGTGAAGATGAAAATTCTCCAACATCATCATAATTTGTGCTTTCTGCATGTACTCCGTCCAAATTGCAGTTGCAAAAACTAATACAGTGAGGTGGGGTTGACTCAAATGCATTCGCCAATCTCCTACCTTCATCAGCCTCTTCTAACTGTACTTGAGGCAAGCCCATTGAAGTAACTAATAAGGTCAAAGCCTACTTCCACTACCTTCTGCCCTTGTTTCCCTTGTGCAATTTTGCAACTCAATACTATCTCCAGATAGTAGCATGATTCTTCCTCCTGTCATAAAATGTAATCCATTTTCCTTATGCCTTTCTGAACTAATCTAATTCCACAATGTTACCAGGCGAAAGCAAGATCATTCAGCACTGCAAATAAATCTAAGACCTCGCCTCAGCTAGTCAGGAATGGCTAAATTACTGTATACATAATGCCTAGGCTGCAATAAGTTAGCACGCACCATCTCCAACTTAGTGCCAACGATAATGAAGTCCATGCAGAATTAGCAAGTAAAACTTGTAAAAGACTTATTAATTCGAGGGAATCATGAAAGGAAACCTGACTTAAAGTCAGAAACAAGATGTGCTGATGAGCATCTATACAAGATTGCAACTGATCCCCTGAAAGGTAAAAGGAAGAGTAATGGATCATCAAAGAGTACTATCTAGAAGAATCATGTTAAAAATTGCAACAGAGGAGAATATATACTCATGAAATAATTGAGGGGAAAATAGCTTTTTGCCTTAAGTTTTACTACAACTACTCCGAAAAATAATACGAATACTGAGATTTCGGTACCAACGATAGGAACCAAATGATCAGAAAATTCGCGATATATTCTTGTAAATCAAATAGTAAAGACCGAATACGCGTGAACAGTACAAAAGATAAAAAATTCCCTCAATAAAAATGGAATTTTGCCAAAAAAAAATGGCAAAAATACGAGGAAAGAAGAAACAGACTTCACTGCAAAGCTAGAACAGATACCGAACAAAAAAAAATGTCAAAACTAAAAACCTCATGAATGCCAAACAGCAGTTTCTTACATACTCCAAATACGTAAAAAAAGGGGGGAAGATCAACAATTGCAAAATACAAGGCGATGAAAGCATCCTGTATAAATCAAACAGGTGTCTTTCACGGCACACATTCCCTCTCCCTTAATCCCACGCCATGTCCGACACAGAAGCAGAAACTGAGCCGACGATCGGTAAAAGGAATAACGCAAAATTCATAGATCAAAAGAAAAAAAAAATCCAGAAACCTAGCGGTCAGAGACAGATTGTGCTCTCACCGCCAAACAGCAAAAGTCGGATTCAATCACGAGAAAGCAGATTAAATTCCTCATCCAAAGAAGCCCCCAAACCAATCTCTCTCTCTCTCTTTTCCATTCCCCCCTATTATCGCACACGCACATATATATAATTTCCTGAAATTACCATTCTACCCCCGTGAGTAATTATATTAACCGGTCGACATAATTAAATAATTATCTTAATATTCTAATAAATGATAAAAACGTAATACTTTATCGCCCGGCGTACACGTCATTTCTGTCTTACACCTTCCAGATGATTGGTGACGTCGGTTGCACAAACTGGGCCCAGTAAGAGATCCAGGCCACAGAAGGTCCGATACGTCTGGGTATGTGAATGGGTTACCGTTAAGCCAGTTCGTTAGACCGCTAATATTTGTTGCATTGCTAATTGGTACGGATTTAATGAACGTTACTCGAACCTGTTACCTTCCCCGCCATTGGTAGTGCCGCTTGCGTAAGGGTTGGGCCCACTCCAAGATCCAGTCCACAGACAGACGCGTGCGAGACGTCGCGGATACAAGCAACACTAGCGGAAAAGATACGCCAAACGGCCAAAGGCCGGTTCACTAGACCGGA
>JAGFNQ010007807.1:95054-136187 GCA_024364735.1 Boesenbergia rotunda | reverse complement strand
TAAGTGTGATGTTTGGGTTGTCATTGTGTTTGATCAGACATTCATTGGATAGGAACCTAACCTTATAACCAGTGTCACACAATTGGCTAATGCTTAGTAAATTGAAGTTGAAATTTTCAACAAGTAATACATTTGTTATTATGAAATCAGACTCAAGTTCAATATTGCCTAGGCCAATTACCTTAAGTTTACCGTTGTTTCCAAAGCAACGGTCCTAGTCTTTTGTACTTGAGTTCTGTAAATTTGGTGGGATCCCCAGTCATGTGTCTGGAGCATCCACTGTCAATGATCCATTTGGTTTTTCCTACAGTTAAGTAAAAAGTTTTAGACCTTAGGTTGAGTTAAAAAAAAATTAAAGACGATTAAAAACTTTAGTTTGAATTTAAATTTGAGTTATGTTAATTTTGATTTTGAATTTTAATTTTTATTTGAATTTGAATTTGTTTGAATTTGAATTTGACTTTTAATTTTAATTTGAATTTAATTTTTGAATTTGAATTTCAATTTGAATTTGAATTTTGAATTGAATTTGAATGTTAATTTTGAATTGAATTAATTTAATTTTGAATTTTTGAATTTAATTTTGAATTTGAATTTGATTTTAATTTTTGAATTTGAATTATCAATCAATAATTTAAATTTGGTTATCCTTATTCATCTCACTCGGTCTAAGTCATCAATCAAGGGAGTCCTATGATTTTGTGAGATGATTTTGAGTTTGATTAGAAAAGTTAACTTGACCTTGTGTTAGATCCAAGTTTAACAAGTAGTAATTAAAAGTACACTTCAATAATTGGCTTCCAGGCCATGGCGAGGCACAGTGGCCTTCTTTGGCCGAAGCCTTATTGGAGCAACAACCATTTTCTAGGCAAAGCGCTTAAAGAAGTTGAACTTTTAACTTACTCATTGAAAACCTTGGTACTAAATAGTACAAGATTCAAATTAACTTTAAGCTAATCCTAAGTGCCCACCTGGGCAGAGGCTGATTTTAAGGTGCCAACTAGTTTGGAGCCTCCCCCTAAATTGTAGACTGGGTGTCTAGGGTCAATGTAATGATGTCCCTTTTTGGGACATAAAATTGATTCTGACCTACTTGCTTTGTTAGATAAGCTTTCGGGACCCACGCTTTTCGTTGATTTTTGCGGGGGTGGATAAAGGAATAAAAGATCTTTGGTTCGATCTTGATTTATATCCTATCCCAGATTTGTTGTACATGCCCTTTTGTGATCCAAGAATAAGGTCAAGGTTCTTGGATCGGGTTGTGAAAGTTGCTAGTAGATCCTTAAGTTTTAGGACTTCACCCTTTAGGGTTGAGTTTTCAGTTTCAAGCTCAATTAATTTTTGATTTTGGTTTGTTCAGTTAATGTTCTGGTATTAATTAATTGCTCCTTAAGGTCTTGATTTTCCTTAAGAAGCTGGTCATTTCTAGATTCAGATGCAAGCAATTTTTTATTCAAGACAGAAATAATTTTAAAGAACTTTTCATTTACTGAATCTAAATATACCTTAGTAGAGCCGTCTGAAAATAGTCCGATCTCTTGGCTCGACTCGTATTCGGAATCCTCGTCTTGATCCGAGTCCGATTCTGGTCCGGTTGCCATCAGTGCGAGGTAGCTTGCGTTCTTCGGTTGTTCATTGTCGGAATCGTCCGAGCTTTCATCCCACGTGGCTTGAAGAGCCTTCTTCTTTTTGTTCTTAGTGGGTTGGTCCTCTTTCTTGTAAGGGCATTCATGTTTGAAATGCCCTTTTCTGTTACAGCCGAAGCAGATCATTTTGCTTTTACCTTCAGTGCTGTAGGGCTTCATTACCTTTTGAATATCTTTCTTTGAAAATTTGTTCTTCCTTCTGGTGAACATTTTTCTTACCAAGTTCACCAGTTGTTCTTCTTCATCAGAGCCTGACTCATCTTCAGGTTCTTCTTGGACTTTTCTCTTTGATTTGGCTTCCTTTGGTGAACCTGCAAATAAAGCTAGCCCTTTCTCGACCTTGGCGTTAGTTTGCTCATGCAGCTCTAATTCACAAAATAGTTCATCCAGATTTATTTTTGAAAGGTTCCTAGAAATTTTATAGGCATCTATAATAGATGCCCATAGTGAGTTTCTAGGAAACGCATTTAACGCGTACCTTATGATGTCCCGGTTCTCCTGTTTGTGCCCGATCATGTGGAGTCCATTCAATATGTTCTTAATCCGGGCGTGGAGTTGACTTGCTGATTCTCCTTCCTGCATTTGATGTTAAATAATTTATTCAATAATAGATCTCTCTTTGTTACCTTTGCATCAGAAGTGCCTTCATGTAATTCTGTTAATTTGTCCCATAGTCCTTCGCCGAGTCGGTTGGTCCAATTCTGTTTAGCTCCTCTTTGGTAAGTCCGCACTGGAGGGTGTTCTGAGCTTTGAACTCGGTCTGAGCCTTTTTCTTCATCTCTGAGTTCCATCTGTCGGGCCTTAGTGGAGCATTATTTCCCTCATCCATTGGCGGTGTGTAGCCTGTTTGAACTGCAAACCACTGATCCATGTCGGTCTTCAGATAAACCTCCATCCTTCTCTTCCAGTAGGGAAAGTCTTCCCCATTAAAGAGGGGAGGGCGAGCAGTGCTATAGCCTTCACCTTGGGCCATCTGAAATAGACCACACAAAAACTTGTCCCAAGACTAGGTCTTGGATTAGTAGTGTGGTAGGAAGAGGAGAAGAGAGCGACTCGAAATGGTGTTGCACCAAATTCGAGTAAAATCAAACGAACGGAAAAATAATCCAAATCTAGGCAACAATACCTAATTTAGATTATGTGTAGCGAAAAACCAAAAATTGAAAAAAAACTGGATTTCCCCCGGCTCTTATGGTGGTTGCACCGATACAGAGCGTACCAGGCTCTGATACCACTTGTAGGATCGATGCACGTGAGAGGGGGGGTGAATCACGTGCGTTTTTCAAAAAATCAAAGCGCTTTAAAAAGCGTGCACAGCGGAAACGAAAGAAACGAAAAACAAACACACTAACACAGACGAGTTTTACTTCGTTCGGAGCCTTCGTCGACTCCTACTCGAAGGCCCAGGTCCCTCGGACCTTTCCGTTGGGCAATCCACTAATATTCTCTACCGGTAAGCACCGATAGAGTAAGCGAGTACAGAGGAATTGAAAGTGTGACAACCCCACACTTTCAAGCAATTAAATGCAATAAACTATATATATAAAAAATTATCTTTTTACCGACGTCCGGAGTAGGTCGACTCTTTCGGGGCAGCAGGACGTCGTCGGCTCGAAGTGAAGTGTTTCCGGAGCAAGGCGCGAGCGTAGAAGAACTTGGAGACTTTTGAAGAAGTGTTGTATCAAGCCTTGGTCGAGGGCTCTATTTATAGCCCTGGGGGCGCCCGAAACGTCCGGGGCGCCCCCCTGCGTGGCTCCCGATCCGCAGCCCTCTCGGTCAAGCATTTGATCTCTTTATCTTCGGGATCAGCCTTGACCGGGGCGCCCGAAGCGCTCGGGGCGCCTTCCTTGACCGGTCAAAACCTCATCTCGTTGGCTTCTCGAGGGCGAGCTTCGGCAGCTGATTCTGCGTGGCACAGTGGGCGCCCGCGACACGCGGGGCGCCCGACATGCGGGGCGCCCGATATGCGCGGGGCGCCCTGAATAGCGCTGCTGTCGGGGCTTTTCTTGGTCTGCTGACTTGTTTGACTCTGGGGGGCGCCCGAAACATCCGGGGCGCCCAGCTCAGCTACTGCCTCACTCCTTTGAGGCTCTCTGAGCTGCAGATACACAGTCCTTCGGTCCTGCATCCAGGGTTAGTCCAAAACAGCAAATAAAGTGTTAGATTATACAGCCTGGGCTGTCTTGGTTCTGACTTTGGTTCTCCGAAATGGAGCCCTAGGTCGAACCGACGCCTACTGTTCCCTTGACGGGGAACGCGTCCTCACTGGTTCGCTCCTCCAGTGACTTACCTCACTTACTCTTTGTGCAGCTTTACTTAACTTCTTGACCCACCAGGACTTCCTGCCAAGGCTCAACCACCCTGGTCTTCCTGCCAAGTCTCAACCAACTTGGTCTTCAGCCAGTTGTCAGGTCCCACGAACCCAACTGGACTTTCCGCCAGGACTCAACCATCCTGGACTTCAGCCTGGTGTCTGGTCCTAAGTCTTTCAACCCTGCACACTTAGTAAAGAGGTTAAACACCAACAACCCTAACATTAACCACTTTGTCATACATCAAAATCCGAGTTTGACCGTTAGTGCAAACTGCACCAACACCAGGAGTCGCTGATCCAATAGAGAATCGGACTGCACCTCCCCTGTCCGGCGGACAATTTACACAAACACACAATATCTAAACCACACACAATATATATATTTGCACAACCACGCAGTTAAATGGCCTCAGGCCTCAAATCCATGCAGAAATAACAGGTATATAACTATAACCATCGTAAAACCAAAATACGAACTCACTTGAGCTGCCAGGGAGCAGGAACAAGCCGAAACCCCACGAAGTCCAACATAGGACTCAAAAGTACAATACCATCGAATAAAACATGAATACATGTTCAAAACATGACAACGGAAGCAAAGTATATACTACAGGGTCCATAACCGAAAAACAACATAAACTAAAACAAAGCAAAGCTCCTCTCGAGATGGGGACGGGCAGCTAGGGCTCTCCTGGCAGGCATCAACCTGAAATAAAAATGTATGGCAACGGAGGTGAGTCCATAACTCAGCGAATACCCAACAGATATGCATAGAAAGTTATACTATGAATAAGAGTTCAGCTAATACAGTCTCATATCAACAGTAGGGAAAGACGGGAACTGAAAATACTGGGTAGATACATACCTGAATCCATCTAACCTGTAAAGATGGTAAGAAATACCAATGGAATACCAATAGACATATAATCTCAGATAACAAGTCTCCAGAATATGCATGTCAAACAAGTGCAAGAATCAAGTGCAGCAAACAATGCACGATGCAAAATATGCACATGGTGCAATAACATGTGTCACCCCCTAGTCCCAGTCAGGATCATTGTCCATGACGTTCGCGTGGGTAGAGCTGTGACAACCTGTACGAACCCTGTCATCACTTCTCCTAAGTGACCGGGTGGACAGGGTGCTGGTGGAGACTTCGCTCCTAGCCCAAGCAATAGGGGAGTCAAGCTCTCATCTCCTCGTGGCTCAGTACGAGAAGGGACCCCTGGCTGCTACCACGCCCGCGCTCACCCTCCAAATAGTGGCCGAACGGAGCAATAAAGGGCAAATGCGCACATCCTACGATATCCACTAACCCATGAGTGGCCGTGTGCGCATATCATGTACCGAAAGACGATTAGGCTCAACCAGAAGGGAGTCGCTGATCGCCGGCATGCAACAATGCAAGGATGGTGTATGATAGATATTGGTGCAGAATGCACCTAAGTCAAACTTGTGTTTTGATAATGGCAACATAGGTCAAAAGTTAAGTCTTATTTGTTTTCTAACAAGTTACTCTAGTGTGTAGTAGCAAAGCCCTAGCGAAGGACTGCTAGGCAACTGGCGAAGGACTGCCAGTATCAAAGCACTGGCGAAGGAATGCCAGGGTCAAAAGCCCTAGCGAAGGACTGCTAGGCGCCAGGCAAAGGACAGTCTGGGACTGAAGCCCTAGCGAAGGAATGTTAGGCACCGAGCGAAGGGCAGCTCGGCATCCAAGACCTGACAAAGGACTGTCAGGCAAAAGTCCAACCAGAGGAATGGTTGGCATTAGGTAAATTCTCCCGAGAGGAGTAGGTGAGGACGCGTTCCCCGTCGAGGGAACAGTAGGAGTCGGTTCGACCTAGGGCTCCATTTTGGAGACCAAAGTCAGAACCAAGACAGCTAAGGTTGAATAATTTAACCACTTAATATATTGTTGTGTTTTGGACTAACCCTGGATGCAGGACCGAAGGAACGTGTGTCTGCAGCTCAGAAAGCCTCAAAGGAGAGAGGCAAGGGCTGAGCAGGGCGCCCGGAGTGTCCCGGGCGCCCCCAAGGTGCATACAAAACAAAACAAAGTAAAAAGGGTTCGAACAGTTGCTGAGCGGGGCGCCCCCGCTGCTCCCGGGCGCCCCATGCGCATGCCTCGAACCAAAAGCCTTCGAAGCTAGAAGATAAGATATGACCCGGTCAACCCGGGCGCCCCGAGCACCCCGGTCAAAGCAGATCCCGAAGATAAGGGGATCAGACGCTGACCGAGATCGAACCGGATCGAAAGCCACTTGGGGGGCGCCCCCGACATCCTGGGCGCCCCCAGGCCCTATATAAAGAGCCCTCGACCAAGGCTTCAAGGCATCAACTCTCTCAACGCCTCAAAGCTCTTCTACGCTCGTGCCTTGCTCCAGAAACATTCCAACTCGAGCCGACGACGTCCCGCTGCCCCGAAAAAGTCAATCCACTCCGGACGTCGATAACGAAGACCGCAATTCGTTATTATTATTTTAGTGCACTTACATTGTAACTAAATTCTGTAACCTATTATTACGCTTCATATAGAATTGCCCAAAGTAAATGGTCAACGACCATGGACCTTGGAGTAGGAGTCGACATAGGCTCCGAACCAAGTAAAATCGACTGTGTCTCTGTGTTGTGTTTTTCTTTTTAACTTCCGCTGTGCAATTTCTCTTAGTTTTAAAATCCGAACGATTTCCGATATTCACCCCCCCTCTATCGGTTCTCTCGATTCAACAAGTGGTATCAGAGTGGGGAAGTTCAAACTTGGTGCAATCACCAGTTTGAAAATTTTTCGAATTTTTTTATTTATTCGATTTTTTTTTTAATTTTTTTTTATATTTCATTATCCTTATCCCGCACTACTAATCCAAGACCTAGTCTTGGGAAATTTGTTTTTTTTCTGTTAGTTTCTTATTTACAGATCAAATGGCCATGCAAGAGGGTTTTAGCATCGCCAGACCTCCACTCTTTAGTGGAGAAGACTTTTGCTACTAGAAAAGTCGTATGGAGGTCCACCTGAAAACTCAGGTGGACATGTGGATCATCATCCAGTCCGGACTGGAGATACCCAAGAATGCTGATGGACTTCCTCAAAGCTACTCCGAATGGGACAACTCCCTAAAACGCAAGATAGAAGCCGACGCAAAAGCTACTCAGACTCTTCAATGCGGATTGACGAAAGAAGAGCTGAACCGCGTGGGCCCCTTCAACAGTGCGAAGGAGCTCTGGGCAAAATTGATCGAGCTGCACGAAGGAACGTCAGATACCAGGATCAGCAAAAGGGATCTGCTCCTGAACAAGTTGTACACCATCAAGATGTCTGACAACGAAATAACAGCCCAGCTCCACGCACGAATCCAAGAGTTGATGAACGGTCTCCACACAATAGGTCACAAGGTTGAAAACCGTGACTTAATAAGGTATGCTCTAAACGCCTTCCCTAGAAACACCTTGTGGGCATCTATGGTAGATGCATACAAGGTCTCAAGGGATCTTTCAAAAATAAAATTAGACGAGTTATTTTCCGAACTAGAACTGCACGAACAAACTAACACCAATATGGTCGAGAAAGGTATTGCTTTCGTTGCAGGTAAAACTGGAAGGACAACAAAGAAGAAGCCTGAACCTGAACCCGAGTCTAACTCAGACTCAGATTCAGAAGAAGAAGAAGGAGATCAAACTAAGCTGGTCCGGCTAGCCCGAAGCTACTACAAGGAGCTGAAGAACCGAACCAACAAACGGAAAACCGACCGAAGAAAGGACGAACCAGCAGAACCCGCAAACAAGCCCAATGTGACCTGCTACGAGTGCAAGAAAAAGGGCCACTACAAGTCAGAGTGCCCTAACCTAAAGGAGACAAAAAAGACGAGAAGAAAGAAAGCGCTTCAAGCAACCTGGGACGAGTCTTCCTCAGAAGAAGAAGAAGAAGCACCCCAATCAAACCTACTAGCTCTGACCGCTTCAGAAAAAGTCGAGACTGAATCAGAATCAGAACAGGATGACGGCGAGCTGACCTTTACAGAAGACGTCGAAATTAAGGTAACTGGTTTTAATAGATGTCAATTAATTGAATTAATCTCATTTCTTTCTCGAGATTTGGCAAAAGCTAAACTCCGAGTCGAATCCCTCCGACAGGAAGTAAAACTCCTGAAAAAGGGAGCTGACTCTAAACCCTTAACCGAGAAGGTTCAGGAAGGAATTCCTACTCAAGTTGAAAAACTTGAAAAGGAAAACTCCACCCTGAAAACTCAGGTTATGGATCTTAGATCAGCTTTAGAACGATTTACATCTGGTTCCAAGGGACTTGACATGATCCTTGGAAAGCAGAAATCAGTTCTAAATCGATTCGGACTGGGCTATAGAACCAAATCCCGACAAAGATCTTACTTTGCTGTACTGAATCAGTCCAGAGGTAAAATTCAGGCATGGGTACCCAAACTGTGCCTGAACAAACCAACTGGATCAAATCAGTATTGGATCCCCAAGGACAAGATTCACATCTTGCCTAACCATCACCATGGTTTTAGTCCAAGGAGAGCCAAACTGAAAACTATATTCATTATTAGATAAACTTGTTATTCTTGATTTCAATTGCTTGATTGATTGTTTATTTAATTTCTGCAATATACCATGCTTAGACTTAGGCTAGCTTAAGGACTAAACAAACTTAGCTGAAATTTGACAATATAGTATTGGGTGGAGGTGAGATGATAGTACGTTAGGGAAGCCAATTTGGCGGAACTAGCCGAAGCTACCGATCCAAGACCCAAACTAGTTAGACCAGAAATTTTTCAAAGAATTTTTGAAAATGAAGTTTCATTAAAAGGCTTTGTCAAGGAAAGGGTGGATGATCCCATAAGGCTACGGCCAAAGAAGGCCTTGTGCCTCGCCAAGACCTAGAAGCCAATTTTTGAAATTCAAATTCAAATTTTTTTTGTCAAATTCGAATCTAACACAAAATTTCAGTTATTTGTAGATTTAAATATCATTTCAAAATTTTCAAAATTAATTAAGTTTTCAAAATTTAATTGTTTTCAAAATTAATCAAAATTTTCAAAATAATCTTAACTTTCAAAACCTGTCTCACAAAAACCTATAAGGTTAACGTGATTGAGAACCCTAGATTTGGGTGAGACAGACTAGGCAGTGACACTCAATTTAAGCTATTCCTAACTCTAATTGGATCCAAATCAACAAAACTCTTTATGTGTAGGAACATAAAGATTTGGACCAATGGATGTTGGATAGCGGTTGCTCCAGACACATGACTGGAGATAAATTGAAGTTCACCAAGCTCAAGTTCAAAAACCTAGGCTTAGTGGCATTTGGCAATAATCCTACAGTCAAGGTAATTGGGTCAGGTAATATTGAACTTAAATCCGATTTCATTATTAAGAAAGTTCTATTGGTTGAAAACTTTAATTTTAACTTGCTTAGCATAAGTCAGTTATGTGATTCTGATTATATAGTTACTTTTAACAATTCTAACTGCCTAATTAGAAATGTACAAGACTCAGAAATCATGCTTAAGGGCACTAGGAAAAACAATGTATACACTATAAATCTTCCCCTTGTACCCAGATGTATGTTAACACAATTAGAACAATCAAACCTCTGGCATAGGAGATTATGTCATACCAATCTGAGAACTATCTCAAAAATTACCCAACTTGGCTTAATCAAAGGTATTCCCAAAATCAAAAATAATGAAAACCTAATATGTGAATCTTGTAATCAAGGTAAAGAAACCAAATCCAATCACAAACTAACCCAATCTGATTTAACTCAAACTACACTTGAGCTCCTACACCTTGACCTGTTTGATTCACATGGAGCCAAGTCACTAAGCGGGAACCTATACTGCTTAGTAATAGTTGATGATTACTCTAGGTTTACCTGGGTTAAGTTTCTAAAAACCAAAGACGAACCCCTAAACCTATTTAATGAATTTTGTAAACTAATTAAAAATCAAAATGACACTAAAATTAAAAGACTTAGGAGTGATCACGGGGGAGAGTTTGAAAATCA
Organism: Boesenbergia rotunda; assembly: GCA_024364735.1. Lineage (NCBI taxonomy): Eukaryota > Viridiplantae > Streptophyta > Magnoliopsida > Zingiberales > Zingiberaceae > Boesenbergia > Boesenbergia rotunda. The sequence continues at coordinate 126,206 of JAGFNQ010007807.1, read as the reverse complement.
ACGATTTGAGGAATTCTATAAGGTAAATGGGTACCTACATGAATTTTCATGTCCTAGAACCCCCCAACAAAATGGGATAGTCGAGCGAAGGAATAGAACATTACAAGAAGCCGCTAGGGCTATGCTCAACGAATTTAATCTAGCAAACCAATTTTGGGCAGAAGCGATTAGTACAGCTTGTTATGTCCAAAATAGGGTGTTGATTAACAAGCGACACAACAAAATCCCCTATGAACTGTACTACCATAGACTCCCAAACCTACACTACCTAAGGGTCTTTGGATGCAAAGTCCATATCCTAAACACCAAAGACTATTTAGGAAAATTTCAGTCCAAATCAAACCTAGGTATATTCCAAGGATACTCAACCACAAGTAGAGCCTATAGAGTTTACAACAAACAAACTAAGAAAATTGAAGAAACAACAAACATAATTTTTGATGAAGAAATCAACTCAACATCTAATAATCTAGATTTAACTTCATCAAACTCTGACCAAGAAAATAATGAACAAACTATTGAACCCTTAATTGAACCCTTAAATGAACTAATCATTGAACCAATTGATGAGTCAACTGAACCAAGTATCGAACCAACAAATGAACCAGCCCAAAGAGTCGAATCAAATAGTGAACCAAACCGACTAGCCAGACTTGAGGCTGAACCAAGTTCTAGAAGAACCAAGAAACCCAGACTCAGTCACCCAACCGATCAAATTGTAGGTGGTCCAACTCTAGGAGTCAGGACTAGATCCTCCTATAGAAACCTTAGTCAAATAGCTATGATATCGAAAATAGAACCCAAAACTATAGATGATGCCCTACCTGACCCTGATTGGATCATAGCTATGCAAGAAGAATTAGCCCAATTCGAGAGGAACCAAGTCTGGGAACTAGTGCCTAAACTTGAAGGCAAATCCATCATAGATACTAAGTGGGTATTTAGGAATAAGCTAAATGATCAAGGAGAAATAGTCAGAAATAAAGCCCGCTTAGTAGCAAAGGGTTTCAGCCAAGTAGAGGGATTAGACTATGATGAAACATATGCCCCAGTAGCTAGACTTGAGTCCATTAGAATGTTGTTAGCCTTTGCATCCCATAAAGGATTTAAATTGTATCAAATGGATGTAAAGTCAGCCTTTTTAAATGGATTCATTAAAGAAGAAGTTTATGTAGGACAACCCCCAGGGTTTGAGGACTTAGACAAACCTAACAACGTTTACAAACTAACCAAAGCACTATATGGACTAAAACAAGCACCTAGGGCCTGGTATGAACGGTTATCAACCTATTTAACTTCTAAAGAATTTAAACAAGGCCAAATTAACTCAACATTATTTATTAAAACCCTAGGAAAAGATATATTTATTGGCCAAATTTACGTAGATGACATAATCTTTGGATCCACCAACACCAACTTCCTAAAAGAATTTGTCAAGATAATGGAAGATGAATTTGAAATGAGCTTAGTTGGTGAGCTTACCTTTTTCCTAGGACTACAAATCAAACAAACTAAGGATGGCAACTACGCTCATCAATTCAAATATGCTAAAGAGTTAATAAAGAAATTTAAGATGGATAACTCTAAAAGCATAAGTACCCCTATGGCCACTAATGTAAAAATAGATAGTGACCCTGATGGTAAACCAGTAGACCTTAAACTCTATAGGAGTATGATAGGTAGCATACTGTACCTTACAGCCAGTAGACCTGATATTCTTTTTGCTGTAGGGATGTGTGCTAGATACCAAACCTGTGCTAAGGAAACGCACTTAGCAGCCCTAAAAAGAATACTAAGATATGTAAAGGGCACCCTAAATGTAGAGATTTGGTATCCTAGGACCTCAACTTTTGATTTGACAGGATACTCAGATTCTGACTATGCTGGCTGTAAATTAGATAGAAAGAGCACAAGTAGAAGCTGTCAACTGTTAGGTCAGAGTCTAGTTAGTTGGTGCAGCAGAAAACAGCACTGTGTAGCTCTATCCACAACTGAAGCTGAGTATGTGGCCTTAGGAGAATGTGTTGCTCAACTTTTATGGATGATGCACACACTTAAGGACTTCCAGCTTAACTACACCCAAACTCAAGTATTTATTGACAATATAAGTTCAATTAATATAACTAAGAACCCAATCCAACACTCCAGAACCAAACATATAGAAGTCAAACATCATTTTGTAAGAGACCATGTAGCCAGAGGTGAAATAATACTTAAGTATATTGACTCTAAATCCAACCTAGCTGATATATTCACAAAACTCTTACCTGAATCTGAGTTTAGCTCACTAAGAAGACAGTTAGGATTATGCTTTGTAGAATAGACTAATTTTTTTTGCTCTACTTGATTTAAAATTTTTTAAAATATAATTTGAAAAACTGTTTTACTTAATTTAAAAATCAGTTTTCATTTTCGACTTAGTTTTATTTTTATTTCAAAACTACCCCCTTCCAAAACTAGGGCTTTTTCAAAAATGGACTTAGCATAGGCCCTAACCCTAGAACTGCATGCACCTATAGAATTAGAAGCCAGCATCTCACAAGCACCTTAGGGTACTTTTGATTGATAACTTAGAAAGGGTTGAGATGCTTAGGTCTTTGCCTTAATTCAAGATGCTTTAAGTCAGTGCATCTGCAGTAATTGGGGCACTAAATACAACTTACATAGCAATCAAGTTAAGTGTCAAGTTTAGAAAATCTAACTTGAACAGAAACATTTAACTTGACTAACCCTAGCAAAAACTACTGTTTATAACAGTTAGTAAGTAGCTAATTGGGTTAGACAGGTCCCTACAGAGAAAATTGATTGATTTAGTGTAAATCTAATTATGAATTGGTTCAGTACAGCAAATTCTTACTTATTTCCTTTATTCATGCTATATTTATCTATTTTGATATATGGCAAAGGGGGAGAGATAGGAAAGGAGAGAGTAAAATAAAATTAACTTTCAAATTAACTTTCTCTATTATTCAAAATTTTGAATAATAGAGAAAGTTAATTTGAAAGTTAATTTTATTTTACTCTCATGAAAGTTAATTTTTTTAATTTAATTTTCTTAACTCTATCCTTTATTCAAAAAGCTTTCAAAAATTTTCTTATCCTTTATTCAAAAAACTTTCAAAAATTTTCTTATCCTTTATTCAAAAAGCTTTCAAAATTTTCTTATTTCAAAATTTTGCTAAGTACTCAAGTCTTTCAAAAGTTCTTAAAGACTTCAAAAATTTTGCTAAGTACTCAAGTCTTTCAAAAGTTCTTAAAGCCTTCAAAAATTTTGCTAAGTACTCAAGTCTTTCAAAAGTTCTTAAAGTCTTCAAAAATTTTGCTAAGTACTCAAGCCTTTCAAAATTTTCTTACTTAAGCTTGTCAAAATTTTTTTTAAAACTGTATAAGTACAATGTTACTAAGTACTTAGGTTTTTCAAAATTATTAAACTACTTAAGTTTTCCAAATGTACTTTTAACTTAAGTTATTGAAAGATTTCTAAGTACCTAAAACTTGAGTTTTTAAAGTACAAGTAAAGTTTTTTTTCCCCACGAATTTTTGAAAAATCTAGGGGGAGATTCCTTCCAGGGGGAGGAAACAAAATCTAAACTTTTTATGTTTGCTTAAAACTTAACGTTTTGAACTAGGGTTGCCATAAATCAAAAATGGGGAGATTGTTGGTACAGAATGCACCTAAGTCAAACCTGTGTTTTGATAATGGCAACATAGGTCAAAAGTTAAGTCTTATTTGTTTTCTAATAAGTTACTCTAGTGTGCAGTAGTAAAGCCCTAGCGAAGGACTGCTAGGCAACTGGCGAAGGACTGCCAGTATCAAAGCACTGGCGAAGGAATGCCAGGGTCAAAAGACCTAGCGAAGGACTGCTAGGCGCCAGGCGAAGGACAGTCTGGGACTGAAGCCCTAGCGAAGGAATGCTAGGCACCGAGCGAAGGGCAGCTCGGCATCCAAGACCTGACAAAGGACCGTCAGGCAAAAGTACAACCAGAGGAACGGTTGGCATCAGGTAAATTCTCCCGAGAGGAGTAGGTGAGGACGCGTTCCCCGTCGAGGGAACAGTAGGCGTCGGTTCGACCTAGGGCACCATTTTGGAGACCAAAGTCAGAACCAAGACAGCTAAGGCTGTATAATTTAACCACTTAACATATTGTTGTGTTTTGGACTAACCCTGGATGCAGGACCGAAGGAACGTGTGTCTGCAGCTCAGAAAGCCTCAAAGGAGAGAGGCAAGGGCTGAGCAGGACGCCCGGAGTGTCCCGGGTGCCCCCAAGGTGCATACAAAACAAAATAAAGTAAAAAGGGTTCGAACAGTTGCTGAGCGGGACGCCCCCGTGCTCCCGGGCGCCCCCATGCGCATGCCTCGAACCAAAAGCCTTCGAAGCCAGAAGATAAGATTTGACCCGGTCAACCCAGGCGCCCCGAGCGCTCCGGGCGCCCCGGTCAAAGCGGATCCCAAAGATAAGGGGATCAGACGCTGACCGAGATCGAACCGGATCGAAAGCCACGTGGTGTAACGACCCAGAAAATTCTCTTAATATTTTCTTAAAATATTGAGCATGTCTAGATAATTTTCCGAGGGACCTAGAAATATTTATATAAAATTTGGCCTAGAAATCCATATTTTTCTCAATTAAATTGAGAAAAATAAGTACTAATGGGCCTTATATGGGCTTTTTAGTACCATGATTATTGGTGAATTTTAGGTGAAAATTTATAGAAATATGAAGGGATTTTAATAAGAAATATTAACATAATTATGGGGGAATTTTTAAGGATTTTCGAAAATTACTAGGAAAATAAAATAAAATAAGTCGGAAAAATTGTACTACTACCAAGGATTGAACCTTGGACCTCTTATACAACCATGTATGCTTTAACCAACTCATCTAGCAAGGGAATGTTACAAGGGAATGAAATGGAGATTGGTTAAGGCTTAGAAGAAGATGAAGGGTCATGGAGAGACTATTCATTTACTTCCTTAATGGGTGATAAATAGGGGGGTTTGGGAGTTTCTTTCTTCCTTCCTTCAATTGCATTTGCTCCCCTCCTCCCTCCTCATTCTATCTGAAACCCCAAGGAGGAGTTCTCCCTTGGAAAAACTTCCACCAAGGCTTCATCTCCGAGATCTAAGGTCTTCACAAGAGTACAAGGGCTAAGGGTGGTCAAGAGGCAACAAGACTTCCATCTTTCTCTCAAATCTAAGGTTTATACTCAAGATCAACCAAGGTAAGACTCCCTCACCTGTGGTATAATGGTTTTTCTTGAAGATTAACATGATATGAAAGTCTTGTATATGATGTTTATGTTGTAAAACCAAAGGAAACCCATGAACCTAACCTTATAGGTTTCGGTCACCATGGGTTCTTGGTCTATAATGATGATAAAAATCAAAATCATGTTGTGTAATATGCCCTTATGATGTTTAGAGATTAAATATAATTTTTGAGAATTTTTGGGATACCCTAGGATGCCCTAAAGTTTCGGCCAACCTCAAGAACCCTTGGGTAGGGTTGGGTCTTAAACTTCAAGCATATGTTTTATGTGTTATCATGATATATGGGAGATGGAGGATGATTATGTGAATTTTCACATGGCCTAGAGACTCTATAAGTTTCGGCCAAGATGGGTTAATAGGGTAAAAGTTAGGATTCATTTCAAGTAAGGGCCCCAATGGCCCTATGGTAAGATGTGATTAGTGTTTTATGATTGATTGGGGATTTTAATGGAATTTTTTTCATACCCCCATGGCCTTATAAGTTTCGGCCAGCCCTAGGAAAGTGGCCTAAAGGTTAGGGTTAACTCTAATCATGAGCCCAATGACTTCCTATGGTCTCATAAATGATGTATGGTTGTTCCTTTACCTTACGCTATATTACATGTTTATGGAATTGATGGAACTCCACCTTAGAAGTTTCGGCCAAGCCTTGTATCTTGGGTTTGGGGTGGAGTTAGGGTTCAATGAATGATGGTTCATGTTTATCATAAAGTATTTATATGTATAGGAGCAAGCATGTGGTAGAAATCATGTTAACCATAACCCTAAGGTTTAAGCACCATGTTTGACGTTTTATGTTTTATGTTTATGATTGGATGCCATGCTTAATAGGGTTTATTATGAATGTCTTATGTTTTATGCCATGTAATTGAATGATAAGTAGAATGTTATGGAAATCCTACCTATGTATGCTTAAGATAGACACCATGCTTAGGCAAGAAATGCAATGTATACCTTATGTATTATGAGCATACAAGCTCTATGTGGTAGGATAAATACCTATGGAAAACATGTCATGTTTGATGCAATGCTTACCTTCTATGTTGTGATCACGCAAGTACTAAGAAATAGGAAAGATGTTTAGGTATGCATGCCATGTTTATGTAGGAAGAAGTATGTCATGTTGTATGAATACTGATGTATGCCATGTTGTATGGATAATGATGCATGCCATGATTAAATGAATAAAGACTCATGCCATGTTTATGAAAGAAGATGCATACCATATTTATGAATGAAGATAATGCTCATGCCTTCCAGGCATCATGATGTTATGCAATAAGAATGAACAATGAAAGGACAAGCATGTGTTAAGTCATGCTTTATGTAACATGGTTATGCTATGAATGGTTTGTGAATGATGAAACATGAAAAGTATTTTACTTTATGAATAGGCTTGTACCAGACCGAAGTATGGGTCCAAGGGATGGGTACCTTAAGAACGCCCCGGTTCTGGACTACCGACTATGCTGTCCACGGTTCTGGCACTACCGGAGCTGTGCAACAGGGATGGGCTCCTTAAGAACGCCTCGGTTCGGGGACTATCGACTATGCTGTCCTTACCCTAGTAGGTCAGGGCTCGCTACCTCGGAGTTGCTAGGGATGCGCGCTATGATGTATGTATGTGGTACAAGCCGGGGACCCCAATGATATGATGATTATGTTTAAAGAATTTTAAAAGTATGTTTCTAAAAGTTAAGCATCCTTATGTATATGCATTCCACTCATGCATTCATTCATGTTATGCATTATGCTATGTTGATAAGATTTTATGCTTACACTTCATGTTAAGAAATATGCATGAAAATAATGATCTATGCCATGATTATTTTAAGAAGATGTTCATATGCTATGATAGGAGGTATGCTTATGTTTAGGCCATACAGGTTGTTTTACACCTTATGGACATGTTTATACCATGTATTATGCCATGTCAAGAATGTTTAGGATGTTATGTTTATTCCATGAATTATGCCATGTAGTATGCCATGTTTACCATGAATTATGCCATGCTAGGAACGTTGAGTATGTTTATGCTTATGCCATATAGTATGTCATGTTTAGAATGTTCTTATGTTATGTTCATGCCACGTATTATGCCATGCTTAGAATGTTTACTATGTTTACGATTATGCCATGTCTTATGCCATGCTAGGAATGTTCACTTATGTTTATGTTCATGTCATGCTATATATATGATAAGTGATTTAAGATGTTAGGTTCTAAGTAGAGCACCAAGTATGTTCATGTTTCCTGTGCTGATTATGAGATGATGAATGGTTTTTGTGAGTAGGAAAGAGTCTTACTAAGCATGTGTGCTTATAGTCTTATTTCCTTATACCGCAGATCATTCAAGGGGACAATGATGGAAGCAGCAGGAGGGCGAGAACGCATGTGTGTGGTAGTGACTTGGTCCAGGAAACCCTATGTTTATCGTTTATGCTAGAACTTTACTATGGTCACTTATACGCTTGAATAATGACTTATGGAACTCTATGATATGATGTTAAGTATGACATGATATGACATGATATGATGTTTAAGTATGAAGTCAATATGCCAAGGTTCCTATGTCATTATGTTAAGAATGGTAATAGGGCATGTAAAGTTAAAGTTATTCCGTTGCCTTATGATGTCTACATGCCCTAAGCATGTTAACGTAACGCCGCTTTATGGAAAAAAAAAGCGGGCGTTACACGTGGGGGCGCCCCCGACATCCCGGGCGCCCCCAGGCCCTATATAAAGAGCCCTCGACCAAGGCTTCAAGGCATCAACTCTCTCAACGCCTCAAAGCTCTTCTACGCTCGTGCCTTGCTCCAGAAACATTCCAACTCGAGCCGACGACGTCCCGCTGCCCCGAAAAAGTCAATCCACTCCGGACGTCGGTAACGAAGAGCGCAATTCTTTATTATTATTTTAGTGCACTTACTTTGTAACTAAATTCTGTAACCTATTATTACGCTTCATATAGAATTGCCCAAAGTAAACGGTCAACGACCGTGGGCCTTGGAGTAGGAGTCGACACAGGCTCCGAACCAAGTAAAATCGACTGTGTCTCTGTGTTGTGTTTTTCTTTTTAACTTCCGCTGTGCAATTTCTCTTAGTTTTAAAATCCGAACGATTTCCGATATTCACCCCCCCTCTATCGGTTCTCTCGATCCAACAATAGATACACATACCTCCCTCCCCAAGTCCTCAGTATACTAAGTCTCAGTCTGAAATCCTATAACAGGAAATACAGATAACCTACAAGGTATACTGGCTGGAAACTACAGATCCCTCAAGGTCAAATGCAAGAGGTACAACACGATCTCTAAGCATACATATAGATATGGCAATACCTGAGACTGTATGGAACTACAACATAATAACTCAAGGATAAACCACATGTATCCAGAACAGGCATAATAACTCAGGGATAAACAACAAGTATCCAGAACAGGCATAATAAACAGGGATAGCGTATAATCTTACTGCTATCTATAACAGTCTATGCATAACAAAATGACAATATCAGACAGATAAATCAAAGGGTACCCGCCTCCAAAAGAGAAGTCCATATCAAAAGGAGAGAACCACCCGCCAATATCCAATCAAGCTCCTGTATCAAGGATGTATTTTATTAGCTATTATACAAACGATAGCGAGCTAATAAATCCCTAAACCATGTTCGGGTTAACCTAACCATTTCCTTTCCATTTAATTACCTCTAATTAAATGGAAGTTTCCTAATTACCCCCCAAGTAGTTGGAATTGGGTTTATTTTAGGTTAGATTTCCATCGTCTTCATCACGTCTAGATTATGAGATTTAATCTCAACTTAGACTTAATCTTAACCCAACTCCAAATATCACAAGATCTAAATATTAAGTTAACAACCTAGCCCCAGTAGTTTAAATAGATACGTTGCACATATATGATTAGGTTTGATTTCAATTTCCACAAACCCATTACAAAAATCTAAGCTGATCAACTCTAGTGTGCTAGTAACCCATATCGTTTTCATATCTCAAATTCTATAACTATTACATTACAACTGAGAAAACTAAGCAGTGGGTTAGGACTCACCTTACACCGTTCACGGCAGGGGTCTCCCACAGCTCCACCACAGGAAATTCAGCTAGGTCAGTAGATGATGATTCCCCCAATCTTCCTCCTTGTATCTGATCTAGGCAGAACACACGAGATTAGTAGTTGGAATCACAGCAACTATCCCTCAGCTCACGGCAACTTCAAACAGACCCCATCCTAAACAAAATCGATTCAGAATAGTAGAAGAATCGAAATTCCAATGGCATGAACTGGTATACAACCATCCCTAACAACTACCTCTTCTATTCCAATAAGAGGACAGATCAATCAACACCCAAATCGATTACATTCCTACCTCAGGCTCCAAATCGCAAATTGCCAGAAATTTTCTGTTGTGGCTTTTAGATCTCCCGGTCAAACCATAGGGTACAATCACCCTCGGCGTCGACTTCAAATGGTGAAGAGAAACCCAAGATGAGACTCGCGCGCACAAGTTGCTGTCGGCAGCAAGAGGAGAGAGTCTCAGCGGGTCGACCCTAAGCAGCGGTTCTGGCTAGGGCTCGTCGGCTCCGTGTGGAGGAGAAGGGTTGCCGACTCCGGTTGTTAGGCGGAAGGCGCCGATTGGCGGAGAAACTGAAAGGAAGAGGGAGGCGATGGTGGCGACTGCGATCGACAGGGAAGAAGACACAAGTATTGAGCCCGAGCCCTAATCAGCCACTTATACCGGTCTTTTTGCAGTTTAGTCCAATAGGTTTCGGCTATTTGAAATTTCATCCTTATGTTTAAAATTTCCTTACACATTAGCCCTTGTAACTATTAGTTCTAACACCTTTTGATCCCTAAGTTTGGGTCCAAGGACTCGGAAGCCCCGGAACCAATCTGGTAACTCTCCGAAAATTTTCCGGAATCAAAAGTAATACCGTACAGGTGGTGCCTCCAAATCCGCAAAGCAAAGATGATGACGGCCAACTCAAAATCATGAACCGGATAGTTCTTCTCATGCTCCTTCAGCTGTCGAGAAGCATAAGATACTACCCGTCCGTGCTGCATCAGAACTGCGCCCAACCCCTGATGAGATGCATCGGTATATAGCACAAATCCGTCCTCTCCTGATGGAAGAACGAGGACGGGTGCTGTCACCAATCGCCGCTTCAGCTCCTGAAAGCTAGTCTCACAAGCCTCTGTCCATGTGAACATCACGCCTTTCCTGGTAAGGCGTGTCAGCGGCATAGCTATGCTCGAGAAGCCCTTAACGAATCGTCGGTAGTAGCCTGCTAGTCCCAAGAAACTGACTTCGGCTGCTCCCAGCTGGTAACAGCCTCGATTTTCTTGGGATCTACTGAGATGCCTCTGCTAGATACCACGTGTCCCAGAAAACCTACTGATGACAACCAAAAGGCACATTTGCTGAACTTCGCATATAGACGCTCTCGTCTGAGAGTCTCCAATACGATGCGAAGATGCTGTGCATGCTCCTCCTCTGAATGAGAGTAGACTAAGATGACATCAATGAATACTATGACGAACTGATCCAGATACTCTAGAAATGCGCGGCTCATCAAATCCATGAATACCACTGGAGCATTGGTAAGCCCAAATGGCATTACCAAAAACTCGTAGTGTCCATATTTGGTGCGGAACGCTGTCTTCTGGACATCTGACTCTATGACCCTCAACTGATGATATCCGGATCGCAGATCAATCCTGGAATACACAGATGTGTCCCAGAGCTGATCAAACAAACAAATCCTCAATCTGTGGCAGGGGATACTTGTTCTTGATGGTCACTACATTCAACTGTCTGTAGTCGATGCACAACCTCAAACAACCGTCTTTCTTCTTCACGAAGAGAACTGGGGAACCCCATGGTGAGACGCTAGGTCTGATGAATCCCCTGTCCAATAACTCCTAGAGCTGGACCTTCTGCTCGTCCAACTCTCTCGGTGCCATACGATACGGAGCTTTCGATGCCATCGAAGTCCCCGGTATCAGCTCAATAGTGAACTCCACTTGCCTCCTGGGAGGCAAACCCGGTAGCTCCTCTGGAAATACGTCCTGATATTCTCGGACCAATGGAACGTTCGAGAGCCGAGGGCTACTGCTGCCGTCGGTGCTGATAAATGACAGTAAGAATCCCTGACAACCGTGAGCTAGCAATCTCTGTGCCTGAAGCGCAGAAATAACTGATAAGCCCTCATCCCTGATGCCAGTGAAATCCCACGAGGGTTGGTCCGGAGGTCGAAAAGTGACCCCCCTCATTAGGTAATCCACGGTGGCATGATACACTGTAAGCCAAACTCTGCTGAGAATGGCATAGAATTCCACTATCTCGAGTACCAACAAGTCATGGAGATTCATAAATCACAATTCACCTCTCAACACACATAAGGAAGAGGTGATACGCCCCGAGACCCAGGAGCCGCTGATCCAATAGAGAATCGGACAGCACCTCCCCTGTTCGGCGGACAATTTACACATACACACAGATAAATATATCACAACCATGCAGTTAAATGGCCTCAGGCCTCAATCCATGCAGAAACAGCAGTTATATGACTATAACTATCGTAAAACCAAAATACGATCTCACCTGAGCTGCCAGGGGGCAGGAACAAATCCAAAACCCCACGAAGTCCAACATAAGACTCAAAAGTACAATACCATCGAATAAATCATGAATACATGTTCAAAACATGGCAACGGAAGCAACGTATATACTACAGGGACCATAACCGAAAAACAACATAAACTAAAACAAAGCAAAGCTCCTCTCGAGCTGGGGACTGGCGGCTAGGGCTCTCCCGGCAGGCATCAACCTGAAATAAAATTATATGGCAACGGGGTGAGTCCATAACTCAGCAAATACCCAACAGATATGCATAGAAAGTTATACTAACAATAAGATTTCAGCTAATACAGTTTCATATCAACAGTAGGGCAAGACTAGTATTGAACATACTGAGGTAGATACATACCTGAATCCATCTAACCTGTAAAGAAGGTAAGAAATACCAATGGAATACCAATAGATATATAATCTCATATAACAGGTCTCCAGTATATGCGATGTCAAACAAGTGCAACAAATAAGTGCAGCAAATAATGCACGATGCAAAATATGCACATGGTGCAATGACATGTGTCACCCCTAACACCAGTCAGATCAACGTACACCTGTCATAGGGACGTCTGAACGGGTAGGGCTATGACAACTGTACGCACCCTGCTATCACTGCTCCTAGGTGACCGGGTGGACAGGATGCTGGTGGAGACTCCGCTCCAACCCCAAGCAATGGGGGAGTCAAGCTCTCTTCTCCTCGTGGCTCAGTACGAGAAGGGATCCCTAGCTGCTACCACGCCCGCGCTCACCCTCCAAATAGTGGCCGAACAGAGAAATACAGGGCAAATACGCACATCCTACGGTATCCACTAACCCATGAGTGGTCGTGTGTGCATATCATGTACCGGAAGACGATAGGCTCAACCACAAGAGAGTCACTGATCGCCGGCATACAACAATGCAAGGATGGTGTATGATAGATACACATACCTCCCTCCCCAAGTCCTCAGTATACTAAGTCTCAGTCTGAAATCCTATAACAGGAAATACAGGTAACCTACAAGGTATACTGGCTGGAAACTACAGATCCCTCAAGGTCAAATGCAAGAGGTACAACACGATCTCTAAGCATACATATAGATATGGCAATACCTGAGACTGTATGGAACTACAACATAATAACTCAGGGATAAACCACATCTATCCAGAACAGGCATAATAACTCAGGGATAAACAACAAGTATCTAGAACAGACATAATAAACAGGGATAGCGTATAATCTTACTGCTATCTATAACATTCTATGCATAACAAAATGACAATATCAGACAGATAAGTCAAAGGGTACTCGCCTCCAATGAAAGAGTAGTCCGTATCAAAAGAAGATAGAACCACCCGCCAATAATCCGAAACCAAGCTCCAGTATCATGGATGCATTTAATTAGCTATTACAAAGATAATAGCTAGCTAACCAGTCCCTAAATCATATTAGGGTTAACCTAACTATTTCCTTTCCATTTAATTACCCTTGGTAATTAAGATTAGATTCACTTTACAGATAAACTCGAATTCAAGTTCCTTAAGCTTAGGTTGTTAGGTTTATGTTTCAAATTAAACTTAACCCCTCCAAATTCCAAATTCTTGTATCCATGCAGCCATTAACCTAATGTTCCAATTAAACCCAATAGCCACAACTAGCTAATCCCAAACAATATCATTACCACAGCTAACTCCATCACAGGCAAATGAACAAAGCTAACAATTAGAGAAAGACATCTCCTTACCCGAATTCCCAAGCTTTCACGGCAACAAAACTAAGGAAGATTGATCCCAAGTATACTGCAACCAACATCAAGCACAGAACATAACTCTGAAATTTTCCAGCAGAGGAATCAAACTCCAAGTCACAATCTATCAATTTGGATCGAATCTTGAATATGAAATTCCAACCAAACGAATTATAACTATAAACCCAAACCATCCATCCATTACCTGGAGATCTTGTGATGGCAATCCCTCCCCTCTACTTCGATCAAGTGATCTCTGCCACAAGAAGATCAATTCTCCTCCCCTACTCTCCAAGGAAATGAGAAGACGAGAACAAAACCAGGGTTAAACCCACCCCTTAGCTCGCAGCGATCTAAAGCAAGGAACCATCCACACTCCGGCCTAGCTCTTCCCTAAACCCGTTGAGGTCTGCCGAGTGATGGACGATCGGCACCTAGTGGAGATACCAGCTTGGGTCCTCTGGGTGCCAGCGAGAATGGGAGGTGGAAGGTGGGGTTGCGATTGCGTGAATGGAATGGAGAAGAAGGAAGCACCGTCTTCTTTGGCTGAGGTCGAAACCAGAGAGGGGAACATGGGGCTATGTGGAATGCGGCTAGGGCACGGGGCTGAAGGAAGGAGGCGCTGCGTCAGCTGTGGGTGAGCGAAGAGAGGAATTGGGAGTATATTAGGGTTGGCATTTTGCACTCTAGTCCACACAAATTTCAGTCTAATTGCAAGAATGCCCTCCGTTTCAAGTTTTGTACCCATTAACCCTTGTAACTATTGGTTTATTACCTTTTTGGTCCTTAATTTGTGTCCAAGGACTCGGAAGCCCCGGAACCTATCCGGTAATCCTCCGAAAATTATCGGGACCTAGTCAAACGTGTCGGATTTAACATCCTCCCCCATAATAAAAATTTGGTCCTCAAATTTCGATATTCACTATAGTAAACACTATCGGGAAGTATGCTGATATAAATACTGAACAGTAACTATCATACATACCTCACGTGAACAGGTGGGGGTAGCGAGCTCGGATGACATCCTCAAGCTCCCAGGTAGCCTCCTCATCTGAGTGATGCTGCCATCCGAATTTAACCAGTCGGATTGTCTTGTTCCGCAACTGACGCTCTCGGTGACCCAAAATCCGTACAGGAATCTCCTCGTACGTCGCGTTGGGCTGTAGTGGAACTGAGACATCCGACAACACGTGTGAAGGGTCTGGTATGTATTTCCTCAGCATGGATACGTGAAATACATCGTGTACACCGGTGATGGATGGCGAAAGAGCCAAACGATAAGCAACTGCTCCAACCCTCTCCAGAATCTGGAACGGACCGATGTAATGCGGAGCAAGCTTACCCCGAAGACCGAATCGTTTCACCCCTTTCGTGGGTGAAACTCGCAGAAATACTTGATCACCTACGGAGAACTCCAGAGGTCTCCGTCTCCGGTCGGCATAGCTCTTCTGACGATCCTGCGCCTCAGATATCCTGCGTCTGATGGTACGGACTAACTCTGCCTCGTGCTGTGCTCTCTGAGGTCCTAACAGCTGGGATTCCCCAACCTCCTCCCAGAGGGTGGGAGTCCGACAAGGCCTACCATACAACGCCTCATATGGGGCCATCTGGATAGTCGCATGATAACTGTTGTTGTAGGCGAACTCGACAAGGTGTAGATGATCCTCCAACTGCCTCCAAAATCCATAACGCAGGCTCGCAGTAAGTCCTCCAAGGTCAGGATGGTGCGCTCTGACTGACCATCGGTCTGCGGATGGAAGGCTGTACTAAATCTGAGCTCGGTATCCATGGCCTTCTGCAGACTCTGCCAGAAGCGTGAGGTGAAACGTGGATCTCGGTCGGATATAATACTCAACGGTATGCTGTGCAGTCAGATGATCTCTCTACAATACAGCTCTGCTAGTCTGTCCAAGGAGTCGGTCCTCCGAATAGCTAGAAAGTGTGCGGATTTGGTCAATCGATCAACTATCACCCAAATCGCGTCAAGGCCTCGTCTGGTCCTAGGCAATCCTACCACGAAATCCATAGTAATGTGTTCCCACTTCCACTCAGGAATGGGAATCCTCTGAAGTAGTCCAGCAGTTCTCTGGTGCTCAGCCTTAACCTGCTGGCAAACTAGACATCTAGCTACAAAATCCGCGATGTCTTTCTTCATGTCGTTCCACCAATAGGAACGTCTCAGATCCCGATACATACGGGTGGCACCTGGATGGATAGCA
The DNA here is from genome assembly GCA_024364735.1 of Boesenbergia rotunda. Classification (NCBI taxonomy): domain Eukaryota; kingdom Viridiplantae; phylum Streptophyta; class Magnoliopsida; order Zingiberales; family Zingiberaceae; genus Boesenbergia; species Boesenbergia rotunda. Next base: position 110,335 of record JAGFNQ010007807.1, on the reverse strand, counting down.
AATCGGGAGCGATGTGCCTCCTTAATAGCTCCCCATAACAGGGTGTGTCTCGGGTACGCAAAGTCTCCCGCGAAAATACAAGACATCGCATCGTCTCGTGTAAAATCAGACTGCTGCTCTGCGGCTGCTCGACTGCCGAGGAACTGCAGATGCTGATCGCTCACCTGAGCCTCTCAGATCCTCGTCCGGATGGAAGACTGAGCAACAATGGTCGCCAGAATACCCCTCTCAGTCTGACCCTGCTCCTCTAGACCCAACTCTGAGAAACCCTGAACCAGCTCGGTAACTGATGCCCAGAGGCAGGCCAAAGTCCCTCTGGACTTCCTGCTCAATGCGTCCGCCACAACATTAGCTTTCCCAGGGTGGTAGCTAATTGTACAATCGTAGTCCTTCAGGAACTCCATCCACCTCCTCTGTCGGAGATTGAGCTCCTTCTGCGTGAATAGGTATTTGAGACGCTTATGATCAGTGAAAATCTCAAAAGTAATACCGTACAGGTGGTGCCTCCAAAACCGCAAAGCAAAGATGATGGCGACCAACTCCAAATCATGAACCGGATAGTTCTTCTCATGCTCCTTCATCTGTCGAGAAGCATAAGATACTACCCGTCCGTGCTGCATCAGAACTGCGCCCAACCCCTGATGAGATGCGTCGGTATACAGCACAAATCCGTCCTCTCCTGATGGAAGAACGAGGACGGGTGCTGTCACCAATCGCCGCTTCAGCTCCTGAAAGCTGGTCTCACAAGCCTCTGTCCATGTGAACTTCATGCTTTTCCTGGTAAGGCATGTCAGCGGCATAGCTATGCTCGAGAAGCCCTCAACAAATCATCGGTAGTAGCCTGCTAGTCCCAAGAAACTGCGGGCCTCAGTAACTGACTTCGGCTGCTCCCAGCTGGTAACGGCCTCGATTTTCTGGGGATCTACTGAGATGCCTCTGCTAGATACCACGTGTCCCAGAAAACCTACTGATGACAACCAAAAGGCACATTTGCTGAACTTCGCATATAGACGCTCTCGTCTAAGAGTCTCCAATACGATGCGAAGATGTTGTGCATGCTCCTCCTCTGAATGAGAGTAGACTAAGATGTCATCAATGAATACTATGACGAACTGATCCAGATACTCCAGAAATACGCGGTTCACCAAATCCATGAATACCGCTGGAGCATTGGTAAGCCCAAATGGCATTACCAAAAACTCGTAGTGTCCATATCTGGTGCGGAACGTTGTCTTCTGGACATCTGACTCTCTGACCCTCAACTGATGATATCCGGATCGCAGATCAATCCTGGAATACACAGATGTGCCCCAGAGCTGATCGAACGAATCCTCAATCCATGGCAGGGGGTACTTATTCTTGATGGTCACTGCATTCAACTGTCTGTAGTCGATGCACAACCTCAAAGAACCGTCTTTCTTCTTCACGAAGAGAACTGGGGAACCCCATGGTGAGACGCTAGGTCTGATGAATCCCCTGTCCAATAACTCCTGGAGCTGGACCTTCAGCTCGCCCAACTCTCTCAGTGCCATACGATACGGAGCTTTCGATGCCGGCGAAGTCCCCAGTATCAACTCAATAGTGAACTCCACATGCCTCCTGGGAGGCAAACCCGGTAGCTCCTCTGGAAATAAGTCCTGATATTCTCGGACCACTGGAACGTCCGAGAGCCGAGGGCTACTGCTGTCGTCGATGCTGATAAATGACAGTAAGAAACCCTAACAACCGTGAGCTAGCAATCTCTGTGTCTGAAGCGCAGAAATAACTGATAAGCCCTCATCCCTGATGCCAGTGAAATCCCACGAGGGTTGGTCCGGAGGCCGAAAAGTGCCCCCCCCCCTCATTAGGTAATCCACGGTGGCATGATACACTGTAAGCCAAACTCTGCTGAGAATGACATCGAATTCCACTATCTCGAGTACCAACAAGTCATGGAGATTCATAAATCTCAATTCACCTCTCAACACACATAAGGAAGAGGTGATATCGCATATACTGGAGACCTGTTATCTGAGATTATATTAATGCTTGACTAGGAATGGTTCAGTGTAGTGTTTTCTACATCATCTCACTATCGATTCAACTTATCGATATGACGTAGATAAAAATCTACTATCCAAGGACATTATTATACTTAGTTATTTGGCACAAATATAAAGTATAATAACTAAACATGCTTTTATTAATGATAGAATATGATAAAAAAAAACTCTAGTCAATCATCACATATTTAACTCTAGAGCTCCTACTAACACACATGTCCACCTGAGTTTTCAGGTGGACTTCCATTCGACTTTTCTAATACCCGAAGTCTTCCTCAGAGAAGAGAGGGGGGTGAGCAGTACTGTAGCCCTCTTACAATACCATACGGATAGTAAAGAGAATTTCCTTAACTTGCAAAAATAGAAATAACAAAAATGTACCATGACTTTTGTCATGGATTAGCAGTGTGAGATAAAATAAAAAATGCAACTAATGAGAACTTTGAAAAGTTAGTAAAATTACCCAAAAAATGAAAAATCTGAAATGTGCTCAAGTGGTGGTTTCACTAAAATTGAGCAGCTCCACTCTGATACCAATTGTAGGATCGAGATGAGCGATAAGGGGGGTGATATCGCTTCGCAAAAACTTCAGATTTTATACTTAAATTACTAAGCGATATTGTGCACAGCGGATGCTTTGAGAATAAGAGTAAGAGTTAGAGAAATAGAGTTGCGGAAATAAACAACAAATCAAGATCGCTAACATGAGTTGGTTTTACTTGCTTCGGAGTCTTGACCGACTTCTACTATAAGGCCCATGATCCTTGATCATTTACTTTGGGTGTCACTAAAAATCGAAACAAAGTTTACAGCTTACAATCTGAAGTCTACAATAAGAAATTAACAACAATACCGACTCCTGAAGTGTGTGGGCAAATCTTCGTTCGGCGAGTCGGACGGCGTTTCGGCGTTGTCTGATCTTCGGCCGCGCAACACATAGAAGAAGAGAGTGATCGCAGTGATTGAATTGATTTTCTGGACTGCTGCACTTGACCCCTTTTTATACTACTTACTCAGGCGCCTGAAAGGTCATTCAGGCGCCCTAGTCGCAGTGAATCGAGCAAAAACTTTATCTGTTGTGTAGTCAAACTCTATCTTGGTCAGGCGCCTGAGTCCCTTTCTGGCACCTGAGTGCTGATGTGGATCCTCCACTCAGCACTCGCCACGTCAGTCTGACCATTGTGCCAGCTCAGCCTCCATCTGCTAGCTTTCAGGTGACTGAGTCCCATTCAGTCGCCCAATCAAGCTGCATCAACTTTTTCAGCTACAACATGGGTGAGTCCCTTTCAGGCGCCCTACTGTTCCCTCATCGAGGAATGCGTCCTCACCTACTCCTCCCAGGAGAGTTTACTTATTGCCACCCGGAACCTTCGGTTGGACTTTTGCTCGGCCTCCGAGAACCCAGAACTAGAATGTTGGATCGATTCCGTACGCTAGAGGGGGTGTGAATAGCATTTTTCGAATCTTCTTCTTCCTACGTTGTTAGTTGTGCAAGCGGAAATACAAAAGAATAAAAGTAACAACAGAAAGCAACGCTAACAATACCTATTTACTTGGTATCCACCCCTAAGGGTGACTAATCCAAGAATCCTTCGATGGATCACTCCCCGGATAACCTCCGGGTAGCCCTTGTCGCTCCTTGTGGGTGGAGAAACCTTGCCACAGCACTTCGACAATCACCTGAGCACCAAAGGCTACTAATCTACTTTACCCAAGCAGATTTCGCCAAAGGTTTCAGCCACCACGAAGTCTTCTTTAAATAGGACTAAGTCTGAAACCCTCACCACCAGTCGACTGCTCCCAGGGCAGTCGACTGGTGCCACTGAAAATCGACCGTTGCAACCCCAACGTTCGAATTTTCAGCCAAGTCACCAGCCGCTACCAGTCGACTGCTCCCACAGCAGTCGACTGGTCCAGAGCTACAAACCTTCTATGAGTTTTATCAGTCGACTGCCCCAATGGCAGTCGACTGCCCCACTCACTCACCTAGGGTTTTCCTTCCCGAGTACACTTCTCTCAGCACTCGAACCCTAGGATTTCCCGAGTACAATCACACAGCACTCATACCCTCATGACTCGACTGACTCCTCATCAGCAGCCTCGACTATTGCCTTCGCGCCCTCTTCATCTTCGGCTCTCATCCCTCAGATGCATGCAAGCCTCCAGCTTGCCTCCATGCCATCTTTCATGCATGCCTTGAAGTCCGCGCCCCTCTGCTCATCGTCCCTGCTCTCCAAGGTCCCTCAAGTGCACACAAGCCTCCAGCTTGTCTCCATGCCACCCTTCACCATACCGAGGCCGTCCAGCCAAGTCAATATGTGTAAACCTGCACAACCTGCACACTCAACATACACATATTAGAACACAAGGGAAACCTAACTTAAACCCTTTGCCCAAACATCAAAACACTTGGTCACTCCGGACCACAGATTTCCTCAACATAGAAGACGTTCGACCTCGACTCGTCTTGACTCCTGTCTGCGATCCCCAGTCGGCAAAGTCTTCTGCTTGGTCCCCCGTACCAAGTATTCACGCTCGGCTTCACTAGCCAAGTCTTCGTTGCCCGATCCCTAACTAGAACTTCGTGTTCAACCCTGTAGGTCAAGACTTCTTGCCTATCTTGTAATACCCGCTTTTTTTTTCCTTTTTCTTTCCATAAAGCGGCGTTACGTTAACATGAGTAGGGCAGGTGAACCTCATAATGCAGCGGAAAAATATTAAACTTACACCTACATGCACCTACTACCATTCCTAACATCATGACATGGGAATTTGGCATATTAACTTCATACTTAGCATCATATCATGACATACTGAGCATCATGTCATAGAGTCACATAAGCCAACATTCAAGCACATAATTAGTAAAGGTAAAGTTCTAGCATAAGACGAGTAAACATATTATTTTCCTAGCCAAGTCACTACCACACACATACATTCTTGCCCTCCTGCTGCTTCCTTAGTGTCTCCTTGCGTGATCTGCGGTATAAGGAAATAAGACTATAAGCACACAGGCTTAGTAAGACTCTTTCCTACTCACTAAAATCATTCATTACTTAATAGTGAGTACATGAACATTAACATACTTGGTGCTCTGCTTAGAACATAAGCATCTAGAATCACTTAGCATATAATTGGCATGGCATGAACATAAACATAATAAACATTCTTAGCATGGCATGATACATGACATAGACATAAGCATAATAAACATTCTTAACATGACATGATACATGGCATAAACATGAACATAAGGAAACATTCCTAGCATGCATGATACATGACATAAACATAAACATAAAGAAACATTCTTAACATGCATGATACATGCCATAAACATAGACATAATAACATTCTTAGCATGGCATAAACATAAACATAATAACATTCTTAACATGCATGATACATGGCATAAACATAAACATAATAACATTCTTAGCATGTCATAAACATAGACATAATAACATTCCTAGCATGGCATAAACATAAACATAATAACATTCTTAGCATGGCATAAACATAGACATAATAACATTCCTAGCATGGCATAAACATAAACATAATAACATTCTTAGCATGACATAAACATAAACATAAAGCATGAACTAACCTGCATGGCATAAACATGGGCATGCTTTCTATCATAACATATGGGCATCTTCTTACATAACCATAAGCATAACTCGTTTACTATCATGCATATTTCTTGACATGAGACATAAGTATAAGACATTACTATCATGGAATAATGCATAACATGAATGAATGCATGAGTTTAATGCATATACATAAGGATGCTTAACTTTTCAAATCATACTTTTAAATACTTAAACATAATCATAACATCATTGGGGGTCCCCGGCTTGTACCACATACATACATCATAAGCGCGCATCCCTAAGTAAATACGAGGTAGCGAGCCCCGACCTACTAGGGTAAGGATAGCATAGTCGGTAGTCCCAGAACCGGGGCGTTCATAAGGTGCCCAACCCTGTTGCATAGCTTCGGTAGTGCCAGAACCGTGGACAGCATAGTCGGTAGTCCAGAACCGGGGCGTTCTTAAGGTGCCCATCCCTTGGACCCATACTTCGGTCCGGTACAAGCCCATTCATAAAGTAAAATACTTCATATGCTTCATCATTCATACATCGTGGCATACCTCATGATTCATAAAACATGGCATGCACCTTCATTCATAAACATGGCATGTGTAACGACCCGGCCCGTCTACCGGCCCATTTACCGGTCCTCATGACCATCGTGCCGTCGTACCGTCGACCATCGACCGTGTCACCATTCATAAACATGGCATGCATCTTTATTCATAAAACATAGCATGCACTTTCATTCATAAACATAACATGCATCTTCATTTATAGACATAACATGCATCTTCATTCATAGAACATGGCCTACTTACATAAACATCATTCTTATTCCTAGTGCTTGCATGATCATGGCATATAAGGTAAACATTGCATTACATTCATTGAACATGGCAGGTTTGCATAGACAATCATCCTAATCCATAGAGTTTGCATGATCATGATATATAAGGTAAACATCGCAATTCATACATAAGCATGGTATTCATCCCAAGCATACATAAGTAGGACTTCCATAAACATACCACCTACCATTCAAGTGCATGGCATAGAACACAAGACATTCATAAATAAACCCTATTAAGCATGGCATCCAATCATAAACATACAAACATGAAACATGGTGCTTAAGGTTAGGGTTATAGGTAACTTAATTTCTACCACATGCTTGAACCTTTATATATACTTCATAATAAAGTATAAACCATCATTCTTCAAACCCTAACTTCCCCCAAACCCTTTTTACCTTGCTTGGCCGAAACCTATAAGGAAGGGTTCCATCATTCAATTAACATGTAAGATAGCATAAGGTAAAGAAACAACCATACATTACCTATAAGATCATGGGAAGCCATTAGGGCTCATGATTAGGGTTATCCCTAACCTTTAGACCTCCTTCTTAGGGCTGGCCAAAACCCTACAAGGCCATGGGTGCATGGAAAAATTCCATAAAATCCCCAATCAAACATTAAACACCAACCATACCCTACCATAGGGGCTTTTAGGACCCTTGCTTGAGGGAAGCCCTAACTCTTTGCCCTAGACCCCTACTTGGCCGAAAGTTATAGGGTCACAAAGCCTTGTGAAAATTCACATAACTCATCCTCAATCCCCCTTATAGCATGATAATACACAAAACACATACTTGAAGGTTTAAATCCAACCCTACCCATGGGTTCATGGGGTTGGCCGAAACCCTAGGAGATCCTAGGGTACCCCAAAATTTCATCAAATCTCATTTTAACTTATATTTATCATGGAAAAATATTAGAAGGCTTGAGTAATATTTTTAACATCATTTTGGACCCCAAAACCCTAGTGGCCGAAAGTTATAGGGTCACAAATCATGGTTTCTTCAATATCACTACCTAAAACCAACTTTATATTATGCTAAAAATTCAATGGAACTATTATACCACAGGTGAGGGAGTCTTACATTGGTTGATCTTGATTATAGACCTTAGATTTGGGAGAAGGATGGAGATCTTGTTGCCTTTTGACCACCCCTAGCCTTTGTATCCTTGTAAAAGCTTTGGATCTTGGAGATGGAGCCTTAGGTGAACTTTTTCCAAGGGAGAATCCCCTCTTGGGGTTTCGGCTAGGATGAAGGAGGGAGGAAGAAAAGTGACTTGATGGAAGGGGAGAAGTAACCCCCCATGCCTCTCTTTATAACCCATCAAGGAGGGTAAGTGAAGAGTCATGGTTGATGACTCTTCATTTTCGTAAGCCTTAACCATAATCCACTTCATTTCCTCATAACACTCCCTTGCTAGGTGAATTGGTTAGAGCATGCATGGTTGTAGAAGAGCTCTAAGGTTCAATCCTTGGTGCATGCACTAATTATTTCCATTTTATTTTTATTTTATTTTCCTAATTATTTCGAAAATCCCTTAAAAATTCTCCCATAATTATATTAATATTTCTCATTAAAATCCCTTTATATTTCTATAAATTTTTACCTAAAATTCACCAATAATCATGGTACTAGAAGGCCCATATAAGGCCTATTAGTGCCTATTTCCCCAATTTAAATGGAAAAACATGGATTTCTAGGCTAAAATTCGTGTTAATGTTCCTAGGTCCCTCGGAAAAATTATCTAGACATGCTCAATATTTTAAAGACATATTAGGAAAATTTTCCGGGTCGTTACAATCCCCCATACCTCTTGAAAGTTCGTCCTCGAACTTAGAATAGCTCCGGGTACTTGCGCCTCATCTCGTCCTCGCGTTCCCAGGTAGCTTCATCGAACTGCTGACTTTGCCATAGAACCTTGACTAAGGGTACTTCCTTACTCCTTAGCTTCTTGATTTCCCGATCCAAGATCTGGATAGGTCTGCTTTCATAGCTTAGGTCCTCCTGCACTTGCACTGTCTGTGGCTCGATCACTTGGTCCATATTTGGGATACACTTTTTAAGCGTTGACACATAGAACACATTATGAATGGCCGACATCTCTGGTGGCAGCTCCAGCTCATATGTCACCTTACCAACTCTTCTCAGGATCAAATACGGCCCCACATAACGCGGACTTAGTTTTCCTTTCCTCCCAAATCTTGTCACCCCTTTCATAGGAGCCACTTTCAGGAACACCAAATCTCCAACATTGAATTCCAGTGGTCTACGCCGGACATCGGCATAACTCTTCTGCCGGCTCTGAGTAGCTTTTATCCGTTGTTGAATAGTCCGTATAGCTCGGGTGGTGCTGTCGATGACATCCGTTGTGAGCCCCATTTCCTTCTTTTCACCACCCTCGTACCAACAGATCGGAGACCTACATCTCCTCCCGTACAACGCTTCATAAGGTGCCATTCCGATAGTAGCTTGGTAGCTATTGTTGTAAGTGAATTTCGCTAAGCATAGATATCGACACCAGCTCCCTTTGAAATCTAAGGTACAAGCTCGCAACATGTCTTCTAGTACTTGATTCACCCATTCAGTTTGCCCATTAGTCTGAGGGTGAAAGGCGGTGCTAAATCACAATTTAGTGCCAAGAGACTTCTGAACACACTCCCAAAAATGCAAAGTAAAGCGACCATCCCTATCTGAGATGATGGTCTTGGGGACTCCATGAAGTCTGATTATCTCCTTAACATACAATTGAGCCAGTTGCTCCATTGAATCCGTCATCTTGATTTTCAGGAAGTGAGCAGACTTCGTCAGCCTGTCCACAATTACCCAAATGGCATCATATCCATTCGTAGTCCTGGGAAGCCCTGAAATAAAATCCATAGAGATGTCTTCCCATTTCCACTCCGAGATGGCGAGTGGCTGCAGAACTCCTCCGGGTCGCTGGTGTTCTGCTTTTACTTGCTGGCAAGTCAAGCAAGTACTAACATGCTGAGCCACATCCCTTTTCATACCGGACCACCAGAACTTCTCCTTTAGGTCTTGATACATCTTGGTGGATCCTGGATGCATCGAATAAGGGGTTCCGTGAGCCTCTGCCAGTATTTCCCTTCGAAGCTCCGGATCATTAGGAATATATAGACGATCCCTAAGGTAGAGTACCCCCCCCTGTCGGCGATACAAAAACCATCACTCTTCCCTTCTAGGATCTCCTGTTTGATTCTCTGAAGACTCAGATCACCATTTTGTTGTTCCAATATGTCCTCAAATAGCGTGGGTGATATTGTCATGGTGGAAAGCCGTCCGGAGATGACCTCGACTCCAAAATTCATAATCTCTCTTTCGAGTGGTCGGCGTAATATAGATATGGACATCAAGGTGGCACTTGACTTCCAGCTAAGTGCATCGGCCACATTATTTGCCTTCCCTGGATGGTAGAAGATCTCGCAATCGTAGTCCTTTACCAACTCCAGCCACCGGCGTTGTCTCATATTTAGGTCTTTCTGAGTGAAGAAATACCGCAGGCTCTGATGGTCGGTATAAATCTTACACTGCGCTCCATACAGATAATGCCTCCATATCTTAAGAGCGAAGACCACCGTGGCTAATTCCAGATCGTGGGTGGGGTAATTCTGTTCATATTCCCTAAGTTGCCTAGAGGCGTAGGCAATGACTTTACCATTGATTATATTAGTATTAGTATAATGGAACTAATACTATACGCTAACATAGGTGAGAGTGTTATAATCTTATGTATGTAGGCTATCATATAATTCCCTACATGAGACTATACTATAGGTTATACATAATATCATAAATTATAGTTATTTATCATATAAATTGTAGGTATAATACCTATAATTTGCTTATGGAATAATATGTATAGGTGATAACTTATAGGTTGAGATGATACATGTCAACCTGTAGGTAGGCTCATATTAAGAACCTATATGATGTAACGCCCCAAAATTTCCATTTTTAGTTCTTAAAGTCCTTAGAATTATTTAAAAATAGTTTAGAAATATTCTAGATATTTTTAGGGATTTTTAGAATATTTTTATGGAATTTTCCGAGTTCGTTTAGTATTTTAAAAAGGAAGAAAAAAAAGAAAAAAAAACCAAAAACCACTTAAGGGCAGCCGGTGGTTCGAACCCGCGACCAGCGCAAGACAAGGCAAGCGCGCGACCAGCCAGGCTAGGGTATCAAGCACAACAAGGGATGGAGAGAAGTATATTTAAGGGGTAGTTAGGTCGATCCGCCCCATAGGTATAAATAGATGATTAAAGAGAGAAGTTTTATTTTCTCTCAAACCCTCTCCCTCTCCCAAGTTGCGCCGACCCCTCTCCCTCTCCTCTCTTGTGCGCACGCCACACCAAGCCCTAGAGGGCCGGCCAAAGCTCTTATCCAAGAGATATTCCTATATTCGGGATCCCCGCGACGAAAGGAACGCGTAGGCGTGAAGAATTCTCCGAGATCTCAAGTTTCTCCCGAGCTCTAGACGTCAATCTTGGTTGTAAGTCCAAGATATCAATGTAAGTACTGCTCACCTGCAGTAAGAGGCGGTTTTTCCGCGAGAATTTCCTTTAAAAGTTTTAAAAGAGATAGTTTCTTTAGTTTATGATTTTTGGCATGTGATATTAGTTCATTATATGTTTGTATAAGTTGATTAAGCACCCTATATGAGATTAGGGCTAAGAAAAGTTATGAGAAAAGAAAAGAGAAAATAAAGATAAGAAAAGAAAAGGCCAAGGCCTTAAGAAATCCCCAAAAGTCAAGACTTAGGGATTTTAGCACGCAAGGTGCTCGAGAAAATGCCAAGGCATTTACAGATAAGAAAGAAAAGAAAGAAAAGCTATTTTATTTTCTAAGGCCAGTACCCGGCGTCCAAGGGCGTCGTTAAAGAAATCCAGGTGTCCAATTCCAAGGTCTTGGCCCTGGTAGACCAAGGTCTGCTCTATTAGGATTGGTGGCTCGCTACCCCAACCTTTTAGGGAACGCGCATATGAGATGGTACTTACGTCTTCAGTGGATCCAAGTGATTATTATTTTCAAGTATATGCTTTAGCAAAGTTTCGAAAGTTAAAGAAAGTTTTCAAAAGTTAAAGAATAGCTAAAGTTTCCAAGTTGAGCCAAGAAAAGTAAAATGAGATTTATTATTGCTTGAGTATGCATGTTTTGAGCTATACATGTCCTTAGTTTTTCTTTCAAGCATATTAGTATCTCATATGATGTTCAGTTTGATCTAGAAGCATGTTTGCATATTTCGAGTTTTTGTGAGCTAGATAGTACTTACTAAGCTTTTTGCTTACTAGTTGCATTTCCTCTTATTGCAGATAAAGGTAAAGGCAAGCAATTCTGAAGGAAGACGATGAGGCGGTGCTGAGTAGAGTGTGTGTGGTGGCTGATTATGGAGAGATCTTTGGCGCAAGACAATTTAGCTATTAATTCACAATGTTATAAATCATTTGAATTTCAAGTTCTTGCTTTATAAAGTTTAGCGAACATTTGAGTTTTGGACAGTTTTACATGCTCAATTTCTTAGAGTAAAGATTTCATGTCATTTCATTTAGCTTATATATTCTTATGCTTGCATTGGATGAGTGGAAATGTGAGTAGATGGAGATATTGATACTTTGTTAGGAAAATAGACACATGTGCCAAGATAGTATCAAATTCTCTTTGAATTAAGTTTTATTGCTTATAAATGTTTAGAAAAGTTGCATTCACATTTCATAATGCTTTAGCAAGGTCATAGAACATGTATTTGGTGTTATGAATGTATAGAAGTCAAGATTGGTACAAACTTTAGTGTTAAAGTTCATATATCTTGAATAGTTTATTTTCTTCCGCAAAAGTCCAAATTTCAAGTTTATGGATTCGTTTTGATTGGCTAAACTCATTAGAAAACTGTCATAGAGTGTAGAAATGGTGTCATGATTGTTGGTGCAGTATGCACCCAAGTCAAACCTGTGTTTTGATATTGGCAAAAAGGTTCAAAAGTTAAGGGTTAATGGTTGTCTAACGAGTTTCTTGAGTGTACAGGAAAAGCCCTAGTGAAGGAATGCTAGGCACTGGCGAAGGACTGCCAGACAGGACAAGCCCTAGCGAAGGAATGCTAGGCACTGGCGAAGGACTGCCAGACAGGACAAGCCCTAGCGAAGGAATGCTAGGCACTGGCGAAGGACTGCCAGAAGAAAAAACCTAGCGAAGGGCTGCTAGGCACCAAGCGAAGGGAAGCTTGGTAACTCAAGACCTGGCGAAGGACTGCTGGGCAAAAGTCCAACTGGAGGATCCGGTTGGCACCAGGTAAAACTCTCCCGAGAGGAGTAGGTGAGGACGCGTTCCCCTCGAGGGAACATTAGGCGTCGGTTCGACCTAGGGCTCCATTTTGGAGATCCAAAGTCAGAACCAAGACAGCTAAGGCTGTTTTAACTAACTTATTATTTGCTGTTTTGGACTAACCCTGGATGCAGGACCGAAGGACTGTGTTTCTGCAGCTCAGAGAGCCTCAAAGGAGTGAGGCCGTAGCTGAGTAGGGCGCCCCGGATGTGTCGGGCGCCCCAGAGTCAACCCAAAGTCAGCAGAGAGGTAAACGCCCCGACAGCAGCGCAATTGGGGGCGCCCCGCGTGTGTCGGGCGCCCCGCATGTCGGGCGCCCCGCGTGTCTCGGGCGCCCACTGTGCCACGCCTCTGGCAGCTGCAGCTCACCCTCGCGAAACCAAATGGATGAAGCTTTGACCGGTCAACCGGGCGCCCCGCGCGCGTCGGGCGCCCCAGTCAACTGTTATCCCGAAGTCGAAGCGATCAGTCACGACCGAGAGCATGCCGGATCAGAAGCCACGTGGGGGGCGCCCCGAGCATCCCGGGCGCCCCCAGCCCTATATAAAGGGCCCTCGACCCCAGGTTTAAAGCATCAATTCCATTGAACGCAATCACGCTCTTCTGCTCCCGCGCTCTGCTCCAGAACCCTCCAGACTCGAGATACAAGCGCCGGCGACGTCCAACTGCTCTGGAACTTCGATTTACACCGGACGTCGGTAACAAAGAAAAGCTGTCTTTTTCCTTACTGCAATTTACTGTAATCAATCTTTGTAAAATTGTTTTGCGCGATTATAGTATTGCCCATAGTAAACGGTCAACGACCGTGGGCCTTGGAGTAGGAGTCGACCCAGGCTCCGAACCAAGTAAAAATCTTGGTGTTCGCATTGTCTGATTTTGATTATTCCGCTACGCAATTGCTCTTTACGAAATCCGAACGAATTGCGACATTCACCCCCCCCCCTCTCTCGCATTTCTCGATCCAACAAGTGGTATCAGAGCGGGGAAGTCAAATTTGGTGCAACCACCAGTTTGAATATTTTTCGGATTTTTTTTTCTCTCGTTTTTTTTAAAAAAAAAAAAAATCTTCGTTCGAGTTTTTATCTCAAGGTTGGTGCAACACCCCTTGAAATCTGTGTTTGATTATTTCTTCCCACACTACTAATCCAAGACCAAGTCTTGGAAATATTTTTGTTGTTTACTTTTATTTCAGTAACAAATGTCTATCCAAGAAGGATTTAGCACCGCCAGACCTCCACTTTTCAGTGGAGAAGACTTTCCCTACTGGAAAAGTCGAATGGAGGTCCACCTGAAAACTCAGGTGGAAATGTGGATAATCATCCAGTCTGGACTGATGATTCCCACCAATGCTGAAGGTGTACCACAAGACTACTCAGAATGGGACACTGCCCTTAAACGAAAGATTGAAGCTGACGCCAAAGCAACCCAGACTCTACAATGCGGACTAACGAAAGAAGAGCTGAACCGCGTAGGACCCTTCAAAAGTGCAAAGGAACTATGGGCTAAATTGATTGAACTCCACGAAGGAACTTCAGATACAAGGATCAGCAAACGAGACTTGCTACTGAACAAGCTCTTCACTATCAAAATGGCAGATAACGAGACAGCAACCCAGCTCCACGCCAGAATCCAGGAGCTGATGAATGGTCTTCACGCAATAGGTCACCAGGTTCAAAACCGTGGTCTGATAAGGTACGCCCTAAACGCATTCCCTAGGACCACCTTGTGGGCATCTATGGTAGATGCATACAAGGTCTCTAGGGATCTTTCAAAAAATAAGCTAGATGAGTTATTTTCTGAACTTGAGCTGCATGAACAGACTAACTCCAATTTGGTCGAGAAAAGTATAGCCTTTTTTGCAGGGAAAACAGGGAAAATGACCAAGAAGAAAATTCAAGTTGAACCTGAATCTACCTCAGATTCAGAAATAGAAGATCAAGAAGAAGATCAATCAGAACTGGTCCGGCTAGCTCGAAGCTACTACAAAAAGTTGAAGAACCAAACTAACACACGGAGAACAAGCCGAAGAAAGGACGGACAAGATGAACCGGCAACTGACAAACAAAAGCCCAACGTAACCTGCTACGAATGCAAGAAGAAGGGCCACTACAAGACTGAATGTCCAAGTCTAAAGGAGTCCAAAAAGAACAGAAAGAAGAAGGCACTCCAAGCAACCTGGGACGAGTCTTCCTCAGAAGAAGAAGAAGAAGCACCTCAGTCCAATCTTCTATCCCTGACCGCTTCGGATCAAATCGAGACTGACTCAGACTCGGAACGGGACGACGGCAAGCTGACATTCTCTGAAGACGGCGAAATAAAGGTAACGGGTTTTTCAAAATCGCAATTAAATTCTCTTATTTCCTATCTATCCCGAGATTTGGTGAAAGCCAAACTCCGAATCGAGTCCCTCCGACAGGAAGTAAAACTCCTGAAAGAGGGAGCTGATTC
>JAGFNQ010007807.1:0-94117 GCA_024364735.1 Boesenbergia rotunda | reverse complement strand
ACTTCAGTTCAGCACAGCTTTCCATCCCCAGACAGATGGACAAACAGAGAGAGTAAATCAAATTTTAGAAGACATGCTCAGGGCTTGTGCATTGGACTTTAAAGGTAGTTGGTGCAAATTTCTGTGCTTAGCCGAGTTTGCCTACAACAATAGCTATCAGGCCACCATCAGGATGGCACCTTATGAGGCATTATATGGCAGGAAATGTAGATCACCCATATGTTGGCAAGAAGCGGGTGAGAAGAAAGAGATGGAGTCAGGACTAGGCAGTCAGACTGAGCTTATAGATGAGACCGCTCAGGCTATCCAGACGATCCGCCAGAGGATTGAGACTGCCCAGAGTAGACAGAAAAGTTATGCTGACACACGCCGTAGGCCACTTGAATTTCAAGTTGGAGATTCAGTATTTCTCAGGGTCGCTCCCATGAAGGGAGTGGTGAGATTTGGCAAGAAGGGCAAGTTAAGTCCTCGCTACATAGGACCCTACAAGATCATAAAGAGGGTTGGTAAGGTAGCATATGAGCTGGACCTACCAGAGGATATGTCAGCTATCCACAGTACCTTTCATGTCTCTATGCTAAAGAAGTGTATTCACGACCCTAGCCAAGTGATTCAGCCTCAGTCAGTACAGATCCAAGAAGATCTTAGTTATGAGAGCAGACCGACACAGATAGTGGACAAGGCAGTTAAAGGATTAAGAAACAAAGAAGTGCCACTAGTGAAGGTCATCTGGCAGAATCAAAAGCATGAAGAGGCTACTTGGGAACGTGAGGACAGCATGAGAGAGAGATATCCAGAATTATTCTAAGTTCGAGGACGAACATTTCATAAGGTATGGGGGATTGTAACGCCCCAAAATTCTCATTTTTAGTTCTTAAAGTCCTTAGAATTATTTAAAAATGGTTTAGAAATATTCTAGATATTTTTAGGGATTTTTAGAATATTTTTATGGAATTTTCCGAGTTCGTTTAGTATATATAAAAAAAAAAAGGGGGGGGGGAAACGTTTAAGGGCAGCCGGGGGTTCGAACCAGCGACCAGCAGGAAACCAGGCAAGCGCGCGACCAGCTAGGCTAGGGTATCAAGCACAGCAAAGGGTGGAGAGATATATATTTAAGGTGTGGTTAGGTCAATCCGCCCCCATAAGTATAAATAGATAAGTTAAGAGAGGAAATTAGAATTTTGGGTTTTTCTTCCTCACCCTAGCCGCGCGAAGCAGCCTCACCCTCTCACGCACGCACGCCCAAGCCCTTCTCCTCTCTTCCAAGGGGCGCCGGCCAAGGAGGGATCAAAGAAAGCGGAGCGTTGTATTCGTCTCGACGAGGAGAACGCGTAAGCACGATGAATTCTCCGAGATCTCAAGTTTCTCCCGAGTCCTAGATGTCAATCTTGGTTGTAAGTCCAAGATATCAATGTAAGTACTGCTCACCTGCAGTAAGAGGCGGTTTTTCCGCAAGAATTTCCCTTAAAAGTTTTTAAAAGAGATATTTCCTTTTTGTTTGAGTTTTTGCATGTGATCTTAGTTCATTATATGCTTATATATGTTGATTAAGTGCCCTATGTGAGTTTAGGGTCCAAGAAAAGCTATGAGAAAAGAAAAGAGAAGATAAAGATAAGAAAAGAAAAGGCCAAGGCCTTAAGAAATCCCCAAAAGTCAAGACTTAGGGATTTTAGCACGCAAGGTGCTCGAGAAAATGCCAAGGCATTTACAGATAAGAAAGAAAAGAAAGAAAAGCTATTTTATTTTCTAAGGCCAGTACCCGGCGTCCAAGGGCGTCGTTAAAGAAATCCAGGTGTCCAATTCCAAGGTCTTGGCCCTGGTAGACCAAGGTCTGCTCTATTAGGATTGGTGGCTCACTACCCCAACCTTTTAGGGAACGCGCATATGAGATGGTACTTACATCTTCAGTGGATCCAAGTGATTATTATTTTCAAGTATATGCTTTAGCAAAGTTTCTAAAGTTTAAAGAGTTTTCAAAAAGTTAAAGAATAGCTAAAGTTTCAAGTTGAGCCTAGAAAAGTAAATTGAGATTTATTAATGCTTAAGTATGCATGTTTTGAGTTATACATATTCTTAGTTTTCTTTCAAGCATATAAGTATCTCATATGATTTTCATATTGTTCAGGAAGCATGTTTACACATTTCGAGATTTTGTGAGCTAGATAGTACTTACTAAGCTTTTCGCTTACTAGTTGCATTTCCTCTTACTGCAGATAAAGGTAAAGGCAAGCCATTCTGAAGGAAGGCGACGAGGCGGTGTTGAATAAAGTGTGTGTGGTGGCTGATTTTGGAGAGATCTTTGAGACGAGACAATTTAGTTATTTGAATTACAATGTTATAGTTTATTCAAATTTCAAGTTCTTGCTTTATGAAGTTTAGCGAACATTTAAGTTTTGAATAGTTTTACATGCTCAATTTCTTAGGGTGAAGATTCCATGTCATTTCATTTAGCATATATATCCTTATGACGGCGTTGGATGAGTAGAAGTGTGAGTAGTTGGAAATGTTGATACTTTGTTAGAAATATAGATGCATGTGCCAAGATAGTATTAATTTCTCTTTGAATCAAGTTTTATTGCTTAAATATGTTTAGAAGAGTTGCATTCACATTTCATAATGCTTTAGCAAGGTTATAGAACATGTATTTGGTGTTATGAATGCATAGCAGTCAAGATTGGTACAAACTCTATTGTTAAAGTTCATATAAACTTGAATAGCTTATTTTCTTCCGCAAAAGTCCTAATTACAAGTTTATGGATTCATTTTGATGGGCTAAATTGATTGGAAAACTGGCCTAGAGTATAGAAATGGTGTCATGATTCTATTTGGCTCGAAAGTATAGGTTTGGTGGAGTTTTGAAGCAAGTGCCGAAATCTGAAAATTCTGTTTTCAGGCTTATCAGTCGACTGATACAGTATCAGTCGACTGATACCCGAAAGTTGAGTTGGGCGAGGCAAGTTTCATTAAGTTTCATCTTAGGAGTTTTTGAGAAAGAAGGTGTGACATGGTATCATGCATGACTATTAGAGTTAGTATATCATAGATAGATTTAAATTGAGAAGAAAAAAAAAAGATTTCCGCATTCTTTAGTCGTGCATTAGAGTCGAGAAGTAGACAGAAGTAACGATCCGTCTAAGGCTGGAGAAGGCGGGTCGCTACACGTGCAGCGGAAGGTTTAGCATAAATAATTTCTCAAATTATTTAACCATACATCTAAGCATGCAACTTTTTCTTGTGTAGACATGATCATATATTTAAAATTTTGCAGAAACGTAAACTAATTTACTTATTACCTCGCGTAACTCGAAGGAAGGGACGAAATCCAACCGTAAGCATCCCTCGGAAGCTCCGCCTCTATTCGCGTCCACGCCGAGTATCTTCGGGATGACTTCGCAAAGCCACGAGTTTCGTGTTCTCGAGAACGCGACAAGAAAAATCAAGAGAGAAATAATCACTTCGGAAAAACTCACTACCAAGGTTGGCCGGAATCACAATTTCGGCGAGAAGGAGGAAGATGACTTGCGCCCAATCCCAAGGTGATGATGGCTGGAGAGGAAGATCGTCCCAACGGAAGAACTTCGTCGCCTCGGTGCTTCTCCTTGTGCTCACGGCAAGTAGAAGGGAGAAGAACCTTGTGGCCAGCCAAGAGGAAGAAGGGAGGAGAGGGAGAGAGCCCAGGCCAGAATACTTCGATTGATTTTCAAGTCTTACCTTGGGTCCTTTATATAGTGGCTTCTTGATGGACCCAAAAGAGCTGTCACGAATGTGGGTATCAAATTTAGATATTTGTAAAGCTGGAAACCCTTTTTGCTATCAAAGAATAAAATGTAGTAAAGGGGTCACTGGTCGTATTTTTCCTAGGGCTAGTTGAGATTGTGTTATTCTAGCTCTAGTTTATGTGTCGTTAATATTTTTGTGGGTTTCAAATTAAATCTGGTGTTTGGTTTCAAATAGACATGAAAAATGCAATGAAAAGGAAGGAAAAATTAACTAAGTGAACTTAAGCAAATAAAGGCAACTAAAGAACTAAACCAAATGAAAACCTAATTAACCAAGGCAACTTAACCGAAATTGGAAAAACAACAGTGATATCAAATGCAAATCACAATGCTAAGCACATGCATCAAAACAGGGCTAACATCTTCAGTTGAAACTAATGCATGATTATAAACCTAATTTCAGAAATAAGGACTTGATTCAAAGTTCCAAAATGAAACTTGAAATTCAGTAGTAAACTAGATGTGAAACCACCCGTTCTCAAGTACCATAACACATTGAAAGTAACAATTAACTTGATACCAACACTGCCTAAACTGCTCTTGATAAAAAGTGCAACATTGAGACACACTAGATACCAAGAGGAGTGAACTTATATGCCAAAACTGAACTGATCAATGCAAAATCAAGCTGAATACGAAAATGAATGAAAAACTTCAGTAATCAAACTCAAACAAGATTTGCAACTAGCTGCAACGTCAGGAACAACCCTATACAGGATTGGATGAAGAAATTTAGACACAACTAAATGCAAGCAAGCTGATATGCAGGGAAAAAGAACTGCATTTTAGAAACAACTCTAATGCAGAGATAAAATACAAGGAAACAGAACTGTATGCAGAAATCCGATTCAAGGTGCAGAATTCCCAATCGAGATGCAGAAACAACAACTGAAACTCAGTGACAAGCTAGATGAATGATGGTAAAAATTCAGAAATGAACTAAGGTGCAGAGATGAAATTCAGAATTCAGGAACAGACCGAATGTAATTGGAAACTGAAATCAAGCGCAGCAATTAACTAAAACTGAATTTACTTGATACCAATCTATGATAAATCCTTGCTTGATACAAAAACAGGACTGATAAACTAAAACTTACAAAATTGAAAACTGAAGTTGCAGAAATGGAAGTTGAAACGTAAGAGCAGAAATTAAGACTGATAAGCATCAACTAGAACTGAATGCAGAACTTGATATTAATTGCTATGGAAATAAAGCTACTGCAATGTGAATTCAGAAGAAAATCTAGAACTTGCTCTACACAAACTTAAGAAACTAAAGACAAGATCTAATTCGCAGAAACAGAACTGGCACACAAAGAATTCAGCTGATACGCAAGCAACAAACAAAAAATACACTGGAATTGAATACAATTGATCACTGAACAAATTCACTAGCTAACTACTTGCAGAATGGAACCTAATTACAGCTGAAACAATTCAGAAAAGGGAACTTAAGCATCTGATACAGAATCTGAAACGAAATGAATTGCAGAATGAAATTACAGCTAGTGCAAAAAGAAATACCGTAAGAAATTAATCCTCGACCATTCCCTTGTCTCAAGACCTCCTTGCCGTCACACAAGAGCAAGCCAAGAACCCCTTCAACTCACAAATCAATGGGAAAACAACTCCAATTTCAGATCTGCTCACATATTTGCACACAGCTGGAAAATCCAATCCGATCTCTTTGATCTAGCAACTAAGGACTGCGATGAAGATTAGTTGATGATCAGAGTGCTCCAGAGACCCTCCAGATAGCTCCGATTGAAGAAAACAACACAAAATTACGATCAAATTGATCAGATAACAGGATCTGACGAAACCCTCACTCAGCCCCTATTCCGATGCAAATCTAAGCTAGAACTTCCATTGAAGCCTCTTCCATCGATCTAGATCTTGCTCCAAGGTGGTGATCGAGTTGGCCACGCCTTCAGATGGAAGAAATCGCAAAGAAAAATGAAGAACAAGTGAGAAAACGAGAAGAAACTGAGTTGCCTGGCGAAGACGCAACACGAGATCTGAACAGGGATAAGTTTAAGTAGTTAACCAATGGACGGCTGAGATCATTTCACTTCCATCCAACAGCTGATCTTCGTCCGATTTGGCTCAAACTTCCCAGATCTTGATCAAGGGTTAGGATCATCCTCGGGGTAGCTCGGATCTGCCAGATTTGCAGCAGATGGCTCAGATCAAGTTGATCTTTGAATGGATGGTCTAGATCCCTCTGATCTTGATCTGATGGCCAGATGATCTCTGATTTGGATGAAACTTTCAGATCATGATCCAAGTGATTGATTAACCTTAATCCCACCTCGAATTTATCAGAAGGTCTCGAATGGCCATGATCTAACCGTTTTCGCATCGGACGACCCATATTAGTCGACGCTTGATCATTTGATCCAGTCCACTTTTGACTCAACTTTGACCCAACATGACCTAGGTCCATGATCCTTCCAAGCCTACAAAAGTAGATCAATAATTTAGTGATAAAACAATTCAAATATATCCAAATTTACAATTAAGTCCAAAATGAATGTAAATCCTAAAACCTAGGGTAAATCCACAATTACGCAAGTAAAATATGGGTCAAACACGGATTTAAGCATATGAAATGATCAATAAAATGATACTTATCAACTCCCCCACACTTAAGCTTGAGCGTCTCGTGAAAAGTACTAAATATGTATCCCCTATCTTTTCTCAAACATAAGTAGAAGCAATTGAAAAGAAATTACCTAGGGTTGTTAATTCTCAAAAATCTAAGCTCTATGGATTAGTATCTTATCCTTAAATCAACAACTTAGCAATTTCAACCTTCATGATTCATTGAGATGAATTTCACTCACTAAACCTCTCAAGGGAAACTTTTGGTGGCTCTCTTCCTAAGTCCTAAGTATATGATGAAAATGGAGCTCACCCATACACACATGCTTTTTGCACTACCATAGGCTTGCTTGTTATCTACTCTTTACCATTATTCATGATTTAGATCTATATCTACAGAAATTCATCCAACAAGAGAAAGATATATGAAATGATAAAAATGAAGTAAAAACCAAGTAAATAGCAAATTTGAATGAGTGGAAGACTTGAATGCCCAAGGATATTTTTGATGCACTTTGCCCTCCTTTCAGTCCACATAATGAAATCAAAAGTGTGATGGAGTAAAGCTTTGGCATTGCTCTTCAAAAATTTGATTAAAAGACCCTATCAACTCCTTTGTGCCAATTGACCACCTTGCGTGCCAATTTGGTTCCTTCTCTTTTCTTTTCTAATTTTGTTTTCTTTTTTTTCTTTCTCTCTAGTAAATCCAGAATGTAATGGAGCAAAACTTGGGTTCGGATAAAATTATCTTCTCTAATTGCATGGTGCCGAAACTCAATGGTGTGCCACTTGGTTTCTTTTGTTTTTTTTCAAACTGTTTTCTCTTTTTCTGTTTTTGATCTCAAATCCTCTAATGGATCATTTCGTCTCATAGTTTGTATCAGAGAACTTGAAACATCAAACAATAATTAAAGACTTAGATGCTCCACATACAACCTCCACCAACTAACTCTTGCAACTTACTCTTGATACTTAACCATTTTTCTGTTTCAATTTCAAGCTCCATGGTATTAACATCAATTCTTTTTTTTTTCAAGTCTCTGATTCCTACAGCAATTAACATCAATTGTATTGTTGAGTTGGAATGCTTCACCCAATGAGTTGATACACTCCATGCTTCCTTAGCTTCGGCACTTCACAGCAAGTTCCTGTTTTTTTTCTGAGAACCCAATCAGACACCTTCTTTTGATCAGTAATGGATGTGTTCAACGATTTCTAATACATTTATGTACTTACTTCCCCACTTCATAGCTCGGAAAATCAAGTTCAGTCAAAAATTTGATACCAAATTGCTTGTATGGAAAACACAATCTTAATTCTTCCAAACATTCCAATCTGATTTTTTTTTACAAATTCAACAACAACTTTTCAGCTTTAGAATTCACATCTGCCCTTGCAATGCAGTTCAGAATTTCCAGCTCGAATCAGTCCACCTACACTTATTCTTGCATTAATTTCAGCTCAAATCAGTCTCAAGTTTAGAATTTTTTTTTCTCTGTTTGGCACAGATTTCCTCCATTGATTTCCTCCATTATACAACTTCAATTCAGACTTTACAAAAGTGTTGCTATGAAAGAACCATTCCAATTCAAATTCACAACTAAATCCCACTTATTCTTGCCACCAAGCTCAACCCAAATGGGCAAATTTTTTTTTTCCGAAATGAAGTACATCCTTGATAAAAATTTATTCCAAATCACTAACCACTCCCCCACACTTAATCCTTTGTCCGTCTTGGGAAAAATAACATTAAGAAACATCCCAAACAAATAAGTCCCTATAAAAATATGGTAATGTGTATAAGATAAGGAAAGAAAAATAGAATGAACATGATTATTGTCAAGAATTGATATGGAAAGGTAAACAAATTTATTAGCCTCTATAGATGTGATCCAATCATTGAAATATGGTTTTGAAAGAACATAAGTAAGTTCTAGAGTACAATCACATGTATGTGTCACAAAAATAAGGCTAATCCTCACTAGGTACAAATAATTCATCTCAAGTCCTCAATCAAGAATCCATGACCAAGTAGTCCTCAAGCATCCAAAATTTCATCCATGAGCTCAAATTTAAAGTTTTAACAACCAAATTTAATTTGTTTTCAAAAGACTCTAAAATGCTATGAAGATAGTCTAAAGGGATACATTTATTCCTACTCATTAAGAAAAATTGTCAAAAGAAATAAAATGGTATTTACCATGTCTATTTATTCATTCTACTCTACTCACGTATTTATTAGCAAGAACTCTTTTAAAAGAAAATTCTACTTCTAAAGAACATAAAGAATGAAACATGCAATGAAAGAAAATGCAAGAAGGAACAAACTCCCCTTTATTTCTGGCGGTCAGAGTCTATCAAGAAATAACCTCCATCGTGGTAGTGGAGGAGTAGGGGTACCTGAAAAAGTTCCCTTCATTTGCTCAATTTTATTTTGCATTACTCCCCCACACTTAAACTTGACAGCAAAATGTTCAGGTGGCCGTGGACGATTAATGTTCAACATCCATTTTAGAGGTGGAGTGCTATGAGTGAAAGTAAGATCATCTCCTCTCTCATTATTCTTTTTGGAAAACCTTCCAGGGGGTTGAAGACTGTCTAGATGGAGTACCCACTCTAGAAATCTCTGGGACCCTGCAAAACCATGTAAAACCTTTCTCATGCGTGTAGGGTAAGGTAGAAGTGTAATATCATCAATCTCTACATAAAATGTATCCAAAAATGCATCGCATCCAATAAAATCAATTTTTGTTCTCTCAGTGAATTTTTCACAAGCAGTTTCTACAAAAGGTGTATCAAGAAATATTTCACAGTCAATAAAATCAATCTCTGGTACCTCCATAAGTTTTTCATACTCAATTTCAGCATAAGATATAACAAGAGATTCATCACAATAAACAACTTCAATTTCAGGCTCTTCTAAAAAATTATCACAATCAGTTTTAGCATAATCTGTCTCAAGAATATCATAGTCATGAATAAAATCAAGCCTGGGTGCCTCTAAAGAATTTTCATAATTATTTTTCACAAATGATGTATCAAGATATGCTTCATGTGCAATTCTAGACATCTCCCTGAAATTTTCTAAAGGAAAAGAAGAAATACTTACCTGATCGTGCTGAAAAATGTCTGTTGGTTCTACAAGAAATACCTCCATTTCAGGCTCAAATTCTGGTGGACATTCAACTGGACTAGGTGATCCTTGGGTACTTGCTCCCATCATAAAAGTCCCTACACTTTCTGGAAATGGTGGTGGTCCCTGGGGCTCTGTGCAATCCCCTACACCTGTAGAATCATCTCCTGTGCATGCCTCCTGAGTAATACCTGCAACAACCTTATTAAAAAGATTAGGACTATCAATAGCAGTATCATCACAAAATAAAAAATAAGAAAAATTCGGTAAAGCTTCAGTTTTGAAATCAAGGTTGTCACATGCTTTTCCATCTATCTCCTCAGCTTCCTCTGAAATCAAAGCTCCTCCTACTATGTCAAATGCACCATCATCAGCAATAAACTGTGCCTCAACAGTCTCCTCTGCGGTGTCTATGCTTATAATAGAGTGATCTCCCCTAGGGTTCTTCATTGCATCGAAAATACTAAACTGGACTATTGTGTCTCCCACCTCCATCAAAAGTGTGCCAGCATAAATATCAATCTTTGTTCTGGCAGTCTTCAGAAAAGGCCTCCCAAGGATGAGTGGGGATCTACGTGTAAGATACTCTCCATCCATGTCTAGAATGTAGAAGTCTGCTGGGAAAATCAACTCCTTCACTTTTACCAAAACATCTTCAATAACTCCTGCCGGGCGGGTCTGGCTTCTATCTGCTAGCTGAATCACAACTCCAGTGGGCTGTAGAGGACCAATGCCAAGCATCTGGAAGACAATCCTGGGCATGACATTAATGGAAGCTCCTAAATCCAGCATGGCATCATGTAGCGTGGTGCTCCCTATCTCACAAGATACAGTAAACATGCCAGGGTCTTTACATGTCTGAGGTATGGCATGGATGAGTGATGAATCATTCTTCCCCATGCTGATCAACTCATTTTCCTTAAGCTTCTTCTTGTGAATACATAGATCTTTCAGGAACTTCGCATATTTAGGAATCTGTTTAATCATGGTCAACAAGGGTATATTAATTTCTACTTTGCTAAAAAAGTTTACCAGCTCATTGTACGCTTTGGTTTTCTCCTCCTCCACTTGTCTTTTGGATTGAGACTTCCGCTGTGGAAAGGGCAATGGCACCCTAATTTCTTCCTCTTGAACCGAAGATGAAGGAGCTAATTTGTGAGCTGCTGCCCCACTTGAAGTAGTTGCTGTAAAATCTGTTTCGGGGCTGATTTGTGCTTCATTTTCCACCAAAATTATAGGATTGCTTAATGAGGGAGTTAAGCACGGGCTAGGGGTGGAATCAACTAATTTTTAAATGAATTCAGGGCTGATCGGTGCTGAAATTGTTGGTGCTGCCCTGTTTTCAGAAAATTCAGCTCTTGGATCATTTTGAGTTGATGCAACCTTCCCACTCCTCAAAAAAATAGCACTAACATTTCCCTTTGGATTGGGAACAGCTTGAGAAGGTAATTGGCCTGATCCCTGAGCTTTATTTTGATTTATTTCACTAGCCATTTGCCCAATTTGCCTTTTGAGTTTTTGTATGGTGGCAAAAATATTACCCTGCTGTGATTGTTGGAATTGGAGTTGTTGGGGCTGAAAAGATGGTTGAAATTGTTATTGATATGGCTGATAATTTGGCTGGAATATTGGGGAAATTTGTTGAGAATTATAACCTTGAAAACTCTGATTTTGAAATGGAACTTGTTGTGGTGAGGGTTGAAATTGATTGGGCTGAAATCCTTGATTTTGGGGCTTGAAACTTTGATTCCAAAGCTGGAAATTTTGCTGCGGTTGTTGAACTTGCTGCTGTGAAAGTTGATATTGCTGTGGATAATTCAGATTCCCTTGAAATCCTTGTTGAATCCCTTGAAACGGTTGCTGGAAATTCTGAAATGTAGGTTGAAAATGCTGATTTTGGGGTTGAATTTGCTGATTTTGGGATTGAAATTGCTGTGGCTGCTGTAAAGTTTGTTGGGGTTGCTGAAATTGTTGTTGTTGTGGGCCTTGTTGGTAAAAAGAATTCCTGTACCTCAGATTTGGATGATCCTTCCAACCGGGGTTATAAGTAGACGAATAAGGGTTGTTTCTGGCTTGAAATTGTCCCCTAACCAATTCCTCTAGTGACTCATCTTGTTGGAGGTTGGGACATGAATCTGAATTGTGTTCTTGACTAGAACAAATGCCACATACACTCATCACCACTTGACATGGTTGTGGAGGCACCGAAAGAGTTGAATTTTTACTTGCAATATTGAGACTCATTTGCTTAACCGCTGATGTGAGCTCTACCAATGCATTCTTAATCTCCTTCTGATCATTAGAAACCACCTGAACTTCACTAACTCCTCTAGTAGAAAAGGCTCTGCTTTCGAACTGTTGTGAATTCTCAGCCATATTTGAAATTAGCTCCCTAGCTTGACGTGGTGTTTTGTTGACTAAGGCCCCTCTAGCTGCAGCATCTATCATGATCCTATCCATCTGTAATAGTCCCTCATAAAAGTACTGGATGAGGAGCTGCTCACTAATCTGATGCTGGGGGCAACTGGAGCAAAGTTTGTCGAATCTCTCCCAGTAGTCATAAAGTGTCTCACCCACCACTTGCTGAATGCCACAAATACTTTTTCTGATGATTGCAGTTCTGGAGGCTGGGAAATATTTTTCAAGAAATGCCTTCTTCATGAAAATCCAGCTAGACACGTGCCCAGTACGTAAGTAGTAAAACCAGTCCTTAGCTGCTCCAATCAAAGAGAAAGGAAAAACTCTCAGCTTGATATCTTCTTCTGAAATTCCCTGAGGCTTCATAGTGGAGCATACAACATGAAACTCATGCAGGTGTCTATTTGGATCTTCTCCAGATAATTCTTGAAACTTTGGCAACAAATGGATGAGTCCAGATCTGAGCTCAAAATCACCAGCCAGCTCTGGATAAGCAATGCTAGAGTATTGAAAAGTGTCATCTGGTGCTGCAAGTTCTTTCATGGTCTTCTGGTGGTCTGCCATCTGATCAATTGAATAAACTGAAATAGACTGAGTAGGAATAATGCCAAATCCCTCTGAAACACTGAGCTGGCTCCTCCTAGCTCTGAAAGTCCTCTCAATCTCAGGGTCAAAATCCTCAAGATCACCACCTGTAGACCTGGTCATAAAATCAAAGATAAATCGCAGTACAAGTATATAGAATGATGAAACAAATAAAATCAGATCACAAGATATAGCAGTAAGTGTAAAAATATAAAAAGATAATATGAAATGAGCACACAAGCAAAAATCAAACAACTCAACTAGTATGTTTCCTGGCAACGACGCCAAAAATTTGATGGACCTAAAAGAGCTGTCACGAATGTGGGTCTCAAATTTAGATATTTGTAAAGCTGGAAACCCTTTTTGCTATCAAAGAATAAAATGTAGTAAAGGGGCCACAGGTCGTATTTTTCCTAGGGCTAGTTGAGATTGTTTTATTCTAGCTCGAGTTTATGTGTCGTTAATATTTTTTTGGGTTTCAAATTAAATCTGGTGTTTGGTTTCAAATAGACATGAAAAATACAATGAAAAGGAAGGAAAAATTAACTAAGTGAACTTAAGCAAATAAAGGCAACTAAAGAACTAAACCAAATGAAAACCTAATTAACCAAGGCAACTAAACCGAAATTGGAAAAACAACAGTGATATCAAATGCAAATCACAATGCTAAGCACATGCATCAAAATAGGGCTAGCATCTTCAGTTGAAACTAATGCAAGATTATAAACCTAATTTCAGAAATAAGGACTTGATTCAAAGTGCCAAAATGAAACTTGAAATTCAGTAGTAAACTAGATGTGAAACCACCTGTTCTCAAGTACCATAACACATTGAAAGTAACAATTAACTTGATACCAACACTGCCTAAACTGCTCTTGATACTGTTGGTGCGGAAAGCACCCAAGTTGAACCTGAGTTTTGATAATGGCAAAAGGGTTCAAATGTTAAGTCTTACTTGTTATCTAACATGCTACTCAAGTGTGCAGAAAAAGTCCTAGCGAAGGACTGCTAGGCACTGGCGAAGGAATGCCAGAGTAAAAAGTCCTAGCGAAGGACTGCTAGGCACTGGAATACCAGAGTAAAAAGTCCTAGCGAAGGACTATTAGGCACTGGCGAAGGAATGCCAGGGTACTGAAGCCCTAGCGAAGAACTGCTAGGCACCAGGCGAAGGACAGCTTGGGACAGAAGACCTGGCGAAGGAATGCTAGGCACCGGGCGAAGGACAGCTTGGTATACAAGACCTGGTAAAGGATCGCTAGACAAAATTAGGACCGGAGGAGCCGGTTGGCATCAGGTACATTCTCCCGAGAGGAGTAGGTGAGGGCGCGTTCCCCGTCGAGAGGGAACAGTAGGCGTCGGTTCGACCTAGGGCTCTATTTTGGAGACCCAAAGTCAGAACCAAGACAGCTAAGGCTGTATAAACATAATACTCTATTGCTTTATATTGTTTTGGACTAACCCTGGATGCAGAACCAAAGGAACATGTGTCTGCAGCTCAGAATGCCCAAAGGAGAGAGGCAAGTAGCTGACCAGGGCGCCCTCAGTGTCCCGGGCGCCCCCAAGGCCAACACAAAACAAGCGAAGCAACAAGTGCTTCGGCTGCTTACTGGCCGGGGCGCCCTCAGTACCCAGGGCGCCCCCAGTGCCCAGGGCGCCCCGGACGCCCAGGTCGCCCCCAGCGCGCAGGGTGCCCCGCGCCTAAGCCAGCGAGGCCGATTACCCTTATCCAGCCGAGAAGCCCGCGCTGAAGGAGTCAACCAGGGCACCCCCAGCGTCCCGGGCGCCCCTCGGTGTCAAACCTCAGCCCTATTCGAGTGGGATAGAGGTTTACCGAGAGAAAGGGGGATCGCGTGACTCGTGGGGGGGGGGGGGGGGGGCGCCCCGACGTCCAGGGCGCCCCGAGGTGCTATAAATAGCACCCAATGCCCAGGCTTCAGTATAGACAAGCTTTCCAACGATTCACGCTCTTCTATTCCCGCGCTCTGCTCCGGAAACCCTCCGACTCGAGATACAAGCGCCGACGACGTCCCTCTGCTTCAAAATAGATTCTACACCGGACGTCGGTAACGAAGAGTTATCTTTTTCTTACTGCACCTTTATTGTAATCATCTTCTGTAAATTGATTTGCGTGATTGTAGTATTGCCCGCAGTAAACGGTCAACGACCGTGGGCCTTGGAGTAGGAGTCAACCTAGGCTCCGAACCAAGTAAAACTACCAGTATTTGCGTTTGTGTGTTTTTAATTTCCGCTCCGTAATTTCTCTAATTCTAAAATCCGAATGCTTTTCGATATTCACCCCCCCCTCTATCGCTTCTCTCGATCCAACAAGTGGTATCAGAGCGGGGAAGTTCAAATTTGGTATAACCATCAGTTTGAAAATTTTTCGGATTTATTTAAATTTTCCTTTTAATATTCGTTCGAATTTCTTCTAATATTTTTTTCGTTCGAATTTCTTCTCGTTGATCGAGGTTGGTGCAACACCCCTCGATATTTAATTTTCTTTATCCCGCACTACTAATCCAAGACCAAGTCTTGGGACAAAGTTTTTCTTTCTCTTATCTCTTTTTCAGATAAAATACCTAATGGCCATGCAAGAAGGATTCAGCACAGCCAGACCTCCTCTTTTCAATGGAGAAGACTTTTCCTACTGGAAAAGTCGAATGGAGGTCCACTTGAAAACTCAGGTGGACATGTGGATCATCATCCAGTCCGGACTGGAGATCCCCTAAAATGCTGAAGGAGTACCTCAAAGCTTCACAGAGTGGGACACCGCTCTGAAACGAAAAATTGAAGTGGATGCAAAGGCGACCCAGACCCTTCAATGCGGCTTAACAAAAGAGGAGCTGAACCGGGTGGGCCCTTTCAACAGTGCCAAGAAGCTGTGGGTAAAACTGATCGAGCTACACAAAGGAACATCAGACACTCGGATCAGCAAGAGAGATCTGCTCTTGAACAAGCTGTACACCATCAAAATGGCCGACAACGAAACAGCAGCTCAGCTTCACGCTCGAATCCAGGAACTCATGAACGGACTGCACACCATCGGTTACAAGGTAGATAACCGTGACCTAATAAGGTATGCTTTAAATGCTTTCCCGAGAAATACCTTGTGGGCATCTATGGTAGATGCATACAAGGTTTCAAGGGACCTTTCAAAAATAAAATTAGATGAATTGTTCTCTGAATTAGAATTACACGAACAAACTAACTGCAATTTGGCCGAGAAAAGTATTGCCTTTGTTGCAGGTAAAACTGGAAGGACAACAAAGAAGAAGCCTCAACCTGAATCCGAGTCTAACTCAGACTCAGACACAGAAGATGAAGAAGGAGATCGACCAAAGCTGGTTCGACTGGCAAGAAACTACTATAAAGAATTGAAGAACCAAACCAACAAACGGAAAGTCAGCCGAAGAAGGGATGAACCAGCTGAACCCGCAAATGAAAAGAGCAAGCCCAACGTGACTTGCTACGAGTGCAAGAAGAAGGGCCACTACAAGATCGAATGCCCTAACTTGAAGGAAGCAAAAAAGACAAGGAAGAAGAAAGCACTTCAAGCAACGTGGGACGAGTCCTCATCTGAAGAAGAAGAAGAGGGCCCACAATCGAACCTACTCGCACTAACTGCCTCAGAAGAAGTCGAGTCCGAGTCAGAATCAGAACAGGACAACGGCAGACTGACCTTTTCAGAAGATGGCGAAATCAAGGTAAGTGGATTTACTAGATGTCAATTAAATGAACTAATTTTGTATCTTTCTCGAGATTTGGCGAAAGCCAAACTCCGAATCGAATCCCTCCGACAGGAAGTAAAACTCCTGAAAGAGGGTGCTGATTCTAAACCCTTAACCGAGAAGGTTCAAGAAGGAACTCCTACTCAAGTTGAAAAACTTGAGAAAGAGAACTCCTCCCTGAAAACTCAGGTTAAGGATCTTAGATCAGCCTTAGAACGATTCACCTCTGGTTCCAAGAGTCTTGACATGATTCTTGGAAAACAGAAGTCGGTTCTAAATCGATCCGGACTAGGCTATAGAACCAAATCTAGGCAAAGATCCTATTATGCTGTACTGAACCAATCTAGACCTAAAGTTCAGGCATGGGTACCTAAACTGTGCCTGAACAAACAAACTGGATCAAATCAGTATTGGATCCCCAAGGACAAGATTCATATCTTGCCTAACCATTTCCGTGGCTTTAGTCCAGGGGGAGCAAAATTAAAAACTATTTTTATTGTTAGATAAATTCAACTCTTGTTTGCAATTTGCTTGATTGATTGTTTATTTAAATGTCTGCAATATACCATGCTTAGACCTAGGAATGGTTAGTTTAAGTACTGAACAAACTTAACTGAAACTTGACAACATAGTATTGGGTGGAGGTGAGATGATAGTACGTTAGGGAAACCAATTCTAATAAGGTCAAGTATACTTGGTCTCTTTAGACTGGTGAAACTAGCCGAAGCTACCGATCCAAAACCCAAACTAGTTAGACCAGAATTTTTCAAAGATTAATTTTGAAAATGAAATTTCACTGAAAGGCTCTGTCAAGGAAAGGGTTGATGATCCAATAAGGCTACGGCCAAAGAAGGCCTAGTGCCTCGCCAAGACATGGAAGCCAATCTCTGAAATTCAAATTCAAATTAGTCTTTGTAAAATTCAAATCTAACATAAATTTTCAGTTACTTGTAGACTTAAACATTCTTTTGAAAATAAATTCAACTGGTTTCAAAAATTAATTAAGTCTTTCAAAATAAATCATGATTTTCGAAAATTCTTTTATCAAAACCTGTCTCACAAAACCTATAAGGTTAACGTGATTGAAAACCCTAGATTGGGGTGAGACAGACTAGGCAGTGAAAATCAATTTAAGCTATTCCTGACTCTAATTGGATCCAAATCAACAAAACTCTTTATGTGTAGGAACATAAAGATTTGGACCAATGGATGTTGGATAGCGGTTGCTCCAGACACATGACTGGAGATAAATTGAAATTCACCAAACTCAAGTTCAAGAACCTAGGCTCAGTGGCATTTGGCAACAATGCTACCCTAAAGGTAATTGAGTCAGGTAATATTGAACTTAAATCTGACTTTGTTATTAAGAAAGTTCTTTTGGTTGAAAACTTCAATTTTAACTTGCTTAGTATAAGTCAGTTATGTGATTCTGGTTATATAGTCACATTCAACAATTCTAACTGTCTGATTAGAAACGTACAAGACTCAGAAATCATGCTTAAGGGCACTAGGAAAAATAATGTTTATACTATAAACCTTCCCCTTGTACCTAAATGCATGTTAACTCAGTTAGAACAATCAAACCTCTGGCATAGGAGATTAGGTCATACTAATCTGAGAACCATTTCAAAAATCACCCAACTTGGCTTAATCAAAGGTATCGCCAAAATTAAAAATAATGAAAACCTAATATGTGAATCATGTAATCAAGGTAAACAAATCAAATCTAATCACAAACTAATCCAATCTGACCTAACTCAAACCACACTTGAGCTCCTGCACCTTGACCTATTTGATTCACATAGAGCCAAGTCACTAAGCGGGAACCGATACTGCTTAGTAATAGTTGATGATTACTCTAGGTTCACCTGGGTTAGATTTCTAAAAACCAAAGATGAAACCGTAAACCTATTTAATGAATTCTGTAAATTAACTAAAAATCAAAATGATACTAAAATTAAAAGACTTAGGAGTGACCACGGGGGAGAATTTGAAAATCAACGGTTCGAGGAATTCTGTAAGGTAAATGGATATATACATGAATTCTCGTGTCCTAGAACCCCCCAGCAAAATGGGATAGTCGAAAGAAGAAATAGAACACTACAGGAAGCTGCTAGGACTATGCTCAATGAATTTAACTTAGCAAACCAATATTGGGCAGAAGCAATTAGTACGGCTTGTTACATCCAAAATAGGGTTCTGATTAACAAGCGACACAACAAAACACCTTATGAATTGTACTACCATAGACTCCCAAATCTAAGCTACCTAAGGGTCTTTGGATGCAAAGTCCATATCCTAAACACCAAAGACTATTTAGGGAAATTTCAATCCAAGTCAACCCCAGGTATCTTCCAAGGATACTCAACCACAAGTAGAGCCTATAGGGTCTACAACAAACAAACTAAGAAAATTGAAGAAACAAGAAACTTAATATTTGATGAAGAAATCAACTCAATATCTGATAATCCAGACCTAACTTCATCAAATTCTGATCATGAAAATAATAAACAAACTGTTGAACCTTTAATTGAATCCTTAAACGAACTAACTATTGAACCAACTACTGAGTCAAATCAACCAACTATTGACCCAACAATTGAACCAGCCCAAAGAGTTGAATCAAATAGTGAACCAAACCGACCGGCCGGACCTGAGGCTGAACCAAGTTCTAGAAAAACCAAGAAACCCAGACTCAGTCACCCAACCGATCAAATTGTAGGTGATCCAACTCTAGGAGTCAGAACTAGGTCTTCCTATAGAAACCTTAGTCAGATAGCCATGATTTCAAAAATTGAACCCAAAACTATAGAGGAAGCCCTACCTGATCCTGATTGGATCATAGCTATGCAAGATGAGCTAGCCCAATTTGAGAGAAACCAAGTCTGGGAATTAGTGCCTAAACCTGAGGACAAATCCGTCATTGACACTAAGTGGGTTTTTAGGAATAAATTGAATGATCAAGGAGAAATAGTCAGAAATAAGGCCCACTTAGTGTTGGTGCAGAAATGCACCTAAGTCAAACCTGTGTTTTGATAATGGCAACATAGGTCAAAAGTTAAGTCTTTCTTGTTTTCTAACAAGTTAATCAAGTGTGCAGGAAAAGCCCTAGCGAAGGACTGCTAGGCACTGGCAAAGGAATGCCAGGAAAGAAAGCCCTAGCGAAGGATTGCTAGGCAACTAGCGAAGGACTGCCAGCATCAAGCCCTAGCGAAGGACTGCTAGGCATTGGCGAAGGACTGCCAGCAACGAAGCCCTAGCGAAGGACTGCTAGGCAACTGGCGAAGGACTGCCAGTTTACAAGACCTGACAAAGGACCGTCGGGCAAAAGTCCAACCAAAGGAACGATTGGTATAAGGTAAATTCTCCCGAGAGGAGTAGGTGAGGACGCGTTCCCCGTCGAGGGAACAGTAGGCGTCGGTTCGACCTAGGGCTCCATTTTGGAGACCAAAGTCAGAACCAAGACAGCTAAGGCTGTATAAATCTAATAAATTATTATGTTATTGTGTTTTGGACTAACCCTGGATGCAGGACCGAAGGAACGTGTGACTGCAGCTCAGAAAGCCTCAAAAGAGAGAGGCAGTTGCTGAGTAGGGTGCCCGGAGCGTCCCGGGCGCCCCCAAGGGCCATACAAAACAAGTAACAAGAAGAATGGTTCGAATACACACTGGGTCGGGCGCCCCCGTGCTCCCGGGCGCCCCCTGCGCTGCGGGCGCCCCCATGCGCATACATCGAACCCGAACCCCTCGAAGCCAAGGCGATAAGACTTTGACCCGGTCAATACAGGCGCCCCGAGCGCTCCGGGCGCCCCGGTCAAAGCGGATCCAGAGGATCAGACGCGACCGAGACTCTGGCGGATCGAAGGCCACGTGGGGGGCGCCCCCGACGTCCCAGGCGCCCCCTGGCCCTATATAAGGACCCCTCGACCAAGGCTTCAGGATATCAGTTCTCTCAACGTTCCAACGATCTTCTACGCTCGTGCCTTGCTCCGGAAACACTCCAACTCGAGCCAACGACGTCCCGCTGCCCCGAACAAGCCAATCCACTCCGGACGTCGGTAACGAAGATCGAAATTTTAATATTATTATTTTTGCACTTATTTGTAATCAATTATTGTAAACTATTTTGCGCGAATATAGAATTGCCCAAAGTAAACGGTCAACGACCGTGGGCCTTGGAGTAGGAGTCGACACAGGCTCCGAACCAAGTAAAAACCACCGTGTCTTTGTGCTGTGTCTCTTATTTTTTATTTCCGCTGTGCACTTACTCTTAGTTTTTCGAAAAAGAACGATTTCCGATATTCACCCCCCCCCCCTCTATTGGTTTTCACGATCCAACACTTAGTAGCGAAAGGATTCAGCCAAGTAGAAGGGTTAGATTACGACGAAACATATGCCCCAGTAGCTAGACTTGAGTCCATTAGGATGTTATTAGCTTTTGCATCCCATAAAGGATTTAAGTTATACCAAATGGATGTAAAGTTAGCCTTCTTAAATGGATTCATTAAAGAAGAAATTTATATAGGACAACCCCTGGGTTTGAGGACTTAGAAAGACCTGACCACGTGTTCAAACTCACTAAAGCATTATATGGACTAAAACAAGCACCTAGGGCTTGGTATGAACGCTTGTCAACTTACTTAATTTCTAAAGAATTTAAACAAGGATAAATTGACTCAACTTTATTTATTAAAACCCTAGGAAAAGATATATTCATTGCCCAAATCTACGTAGATGACATAATCTTTGGATCCACCAACTCAAACATTCTAAAAGAATTCATGAAAATAATGGAAAATGAGTTTGAAATGAGTTTAGTTGGTGAACTCAATTTCTTTCTAGGGTTACAAATCAAACAAACTAGAGATGGAAATTATGTTCATCAATCCAAATATGCTAAAGAATTAATAAAGAAATTTAAAATGGATAATTCTAAAAGCATAAGTACTCCCATGGCCACAAATGTAAAAATAGATAGGTACCCTGATGGAAAACCAGTAGACCTTAAACTCTATAGAAGTATGATAGGAAGTCTACTGTACCTTACAGCCAGCAGACCTGATATCCTTTTTCCTGTAGGCATGTGTGCTAGATACCAAACATGTGCTAAGGAAACGCACTTAGCAGCCCTAAAAAGATACCAAACATGTCCTAGGACTTCAACTTTTGATTTGTCAGGATACTCGGATTCTGACTACGCTGGTTGTAAATTAGATAGAAAGAGCACAAGTGGAAGCTGCCAACTATTAGGAAATAGCCTAGTAAGTTGGTGCAGTAGAAAACAACACTGTGTAGCTCTATCCACAACTGAAGCTGAGTATGTAGTCTTAGGAGAGTGTGTAGCACAACTTTTATGGATGATGCACACTCTTAAGGACTTCCAGCTCAACTACACCCAAACTCAGGTTTTCATTGACAACATAAGCTCAATTAATCTAACTAAAAATCCAATCCAGCATTCCAGAACTAAACACATAGAAGTTAAACATCACTTTGTAAGAGACCATGTAGCCAGGGGTGAGATAGTCCTTAAACATGTAGATTCTAAATCTAACATAGCTGACATATTCACCAAACCCCTACATGAGTCTGAGTTCAGTTCACTAAGAAGGCAGTTAGGATTGTGCCTAGTAGAATAGGTTAACTCTACTATTGGTTTTCTTACTCAAATCAGTTTTAAAGAAATTTTTAAATGCTTTCAAAATCAGCTTTATTCAGTTTTGAAAAGTTTTAAAATAAAGTTTTCGACTTAGTTTCATTTTCAAAACTACCCCCTTTCAAAACTAGGTTTTTTTTCGAAAATGGACTTAGCCTAGGCCCTAACCCTAGAACTGCATGCACCTATAGACTTAGAAGCCAGCATCTCACAAGCACCTTAGGGTACTTTTGATTGATAACCTAGAAAGGGTTGAGATGCTTAGGTCTTTGCCTTAATTCAAGATGCTTTAAGTCAGTGCATCTGCAGTAATTGGGGCACTAAATACAACTTACACAGTAATCAAGTTAAGTGTCAAGCATAGAAAATCTAACTTGAACAGAACACTTAACTTGACTAACCCTAGCAAAAACTACTGTTTATAACATTTAGTAAGTAGCTAATTGGGTTAGACAGGTCCCTAAAAGAGGAAAATGAAACTGATTTGGTTTAATTCTCATCATGAATTGGTTCAGTACAGCAAAATCATGCAAGTTATTTTCCTTTATGCAATTTAATTATTCTGTCTCTGCTGTAATAATTTGTTTTTGATATATGGCAAAGGGGGAGAGATAGGAAAGGAGAGTTTAAATTTTTTTTTTCAAAATTCAAAATTTTAAACTCTATCCTTTATTCAAAAAGTACTTCAAAACTTAAGTTTACTAAATTTTTAATAAGTACTTCAAAACTTAGGTTTACTAAATTTTTAATAAGTACTTCAAAACTTAAGTTTACTAAATTTTTACTAAGTACTTCAAAACTTAAGTTTACTAAATTTTTACTACGTACTTCAAAACTTAAGTTTACTAAATTTTCACTAAGTACTTCAAAACTTAAGTTCACTAAATTTCTATTAAGTTTTTCAAAGTACTAAGTTTTTCAAAGTACTAAGTTATTCAAAAGTACTAAGTTTTTAAAAGTACTAAATTTTTCATAGTACTAAGTTTTTCAAAGTACTAAGTTTTTCAAAGTACTAAGTTTTTCTAAGTACTTAAGACTTTCAAAACTTTACTAAGTATGTAATTTTATCAAAACTTTTTCTAAGTACTTAAGTTTTTCAAAAAACCTTTCTAAGCACTTAAGTTTTTCAAGACTTTTCTAAGTACTTTAAAACTTAAAGTTTTCAAAACGTTGTTGAGTACTTTAAACTTAAGGCGTCAAAAATTTTCCTTAGTCCTTCTTAAGTTTTCTAAAGTATTTAAACATAAATATTCTGCAAGTTCTCCAAAATAGACAACCAAAATTATTTTCTGTTGAAAATTATTCTAAGTAAAAATCCATCCTTAAACTTAGAATTCATTTTCAAAAACCCACGAAGTTTTGAAAAATCTAGGGGGAGATTTCTTCCAGGGGGAGGGAACAAAATTTAATTTTTACTTGCCCTAATTAACTTAACTTTTTGAACAAGGGTTGCCATAAAATAAAAAAGGGGAGATTGTTGGTATGGAAAGCACCCAACTCGAACCTGAGTTTTGATAATGGCAAAAGGGTTCAAAAGTTAAGTCTTACTTGTTATCTGACATGCTACTCAAGTGTGCAGGAAAAGTCCTAGCGAAGGACTGCTAGGCACTGGTGAAGGAATGCCAAAGTAAAAAGACCTAGCGAAGGAATGCTAGGCAATGGCGAAGGAATGCCAGGGTACTGAAGTCCTAGCGAAGGAATGCTAGGCACCGGGCGAAGGACAGCTTGGTATCCAAGACCTCGCAAAGGACCGCTAGGCAAAAGTCCAACCGGAGTAGCCGGTTGGCATCAGGTACATTCTCCCGAGAGGAGTAGGTGAGGATGCGTTCCCCGTCGAGAGGGAACAGTAGGAGTCGGTGTTGGGACCGGGTGCATGTTGACATGGATACGGGTTCGTAATTTTAAAATTTAATTACGTGCAGTGGAAGATTTAGCATAAATAATTTCTCAAATTATTTTAACCACGTATCTAGCATGCAACCTTATGATGTGGTGACATGATCATATATTTAAAATTTTGCAGAAACTAAACTAATTTACTTAATACCTCGCGTAACTCGTAGAAAGGGACGAGATCCAACCGTAGCGTCCCTTGGAAGCTCCGCCTCTATTCGCGTCCACGCCGAGTTCTCTTCAGGATGACTTCGCAAAGCCACGAGTTTCGTGCCGACAAGAACTACTAGATTCTCCAAAGGCACGACTAGAATATCAAGAGAGAGAGATGGAAAACTAACCACCAAAACGGAATCAAGATTCCGGGAGAAAGGAAGGAGTCGCGCCCCGCTTCTTCTTCTTCTTCGACCTCTTCTTGGTGGTGGTTCACGGCAAGGGAAGGGAGGGCAGCCGGCCCTTGGAGAGGGAGAGGGTAGCCAGCCCTAGAAGGAGAGGGAGAAAAGGAGAGGAAGAGAGGCTAGGCAAGAATCCTTGATATCTTGAATTAATTCCCAAGCCATGCCTTGGTACCTTTATATAGTAGCCTCTTAATCGCCAAGTCTCCTCTTAACGGAATAAATTTTTCATAAGAAATTTATCTTATAAATTTTTCTATGAATTATTCCATTATGCCAAGTTTTTATTATAACTTAATTTATAATAAAAACAACCATGTCTCCCCTTTTATTATGGAATAAAATTTATAAGAAATTTATTATATAAATTTTTCTTATCATGGAAAAATCAATTCATAATTGATTTTATAAAATAAAATAAACCAATCCATGGTTCATTTTAATTTCCATAAAAGAATAAATTTCTATAAATTTCTTTATATAAATTTCTTCATCCATAATTTTATAAAACAAATCGCGGTTGATTTATTTTATAATTTAAACCAAATAATTTGGTTTCCCTTCTTATTATGGCCGGCCAAACCAAAGAGGGTGGGGACCCTCTTTGGCCGGTCAAATCCAAGCCGTCTCCTTACGAATTAAACTCATTTAATTCGTCCAATAAGCCTTCAAAAGACTTAGCCATTTTAAGCTTCCGATGCGTCTCTGATATATTCAAATTCGACTTATCTCTCTTGATTGGAAAATCCAATTTTCAACTCGTTTTAAATCCCTCGGATTACTCTTAGTGCGTGTGACTAAATAGGCTTTCGATTTATGTTGACCGTCTATAATCAACCAATTATAGAACGATCATGAGTGGCACCTAGTAGTACATCATGACCCCCAATTAATCGAAAGATCAACGGTTGACCTCAGAAATTATTCTGAAACCCTTCAGCAGCTATACTGAGTCGTGCCTCATTCCCTTCACCATCTTATACCCACTTGGTTCAGGACACGGTCTATGTGTGTCAGTCCCCACTAGGCTGACTACGTCACACCTAGCCCAAGTAACGTCTTTCTCGTCCAACGGATTCTAATTACTCTCATGTATTTCAGAGATTCATACTCTGAACATGTCATGCTCTGGCCAGAGGCTTCGAGTAATAATCCGACAATAGGCCTTGGGTATACGTCTCCTCGCAAGGAGTGGTGAATCCTTTGTAGGCTGTTCAAACATCTTCGGGCACTTCGGCTTATACCCAATCATCCTGGGTCCACACCTCCTTGGAGATGCTTGCTTAAGATGCCAAAGTATAAGTCTTCATGACCAAGATGACTTGAACACCGCAAGTCAAAGGAACATCGCACTTAAGCTGCAGTAAGAACTTCATTGACATACCTATATGTAGATTACCATATGAAGTTTTACAGCCAGTCACTCCAATGAACTAGTTCCCTTAACTAGCATTCATGTTTATCTCTGGACATCCCAAGGTCACCAGCCAGTGAGAATCAGCTGATTAGAGAATAACCCATGCTAGTCTCAACAGAATTGATAGTGTCCGTATTTATCAATTTATCGACTAGGGATAATTTCAATACTTCACAATTGCACATGTAGAGATAATCACTAGTTGTGAATTCATCACAAATTCTCTCATGCTGTGAATTGTATTGCGGACATTCAGTGAATGAGTTTAAGATCTCAATCAAATACACAAACATGTACACTCAAATAGTGAATATTCATTTATTAAAGTAAATGATTACAATCATAAGGCGATTGCCTTAGGACACTTCTCTCATATTACTAACAAACTCCCACTTGGCCTAATGTCAATCGCTACCGTATCCAATACCACAGGCTCTAACATGACCCTCAAACTTGCTTTGAGGCAAGGTCTTAGTTAAAGGATCCACTAAATTCCTTTCAGTGGGAATTTTCTCAATTTGTATGTCATTCCTACTTATAATCTCTCTGATCAGATGATAGCGGCGAAGCACGTGTTTGGATCGCTAATGAGACCTTGGTTCCTTTGCTTGTGCAATAGCTCCATTGTTGTCGCAGTAAACCGGTATTGCTTCATCAATGGTTGGAACCACACCAAGTTCCGAGACAAACTTCTTGATCCAGACTGCTTCTTTTGCTGCTTTCGAAGCCGCAATATATTCCACTTCCGTGGTAGAATCCGCTACAGTGTCTTGTTTGGAACTCTTCCAACTTATTGTG
Source organism: Boesenbergia rotunda (assembly GCA_024364735.1). Taxonomy (NCBI): domain Eukaryota; kingdom Viridiplantae; phylum Streptophyta; class Magnoliopsida; order Zingiberales; family Zingiberaceae; genus Boesenbergia; species Boesenbergia rotunda. The sequence continues at coordinate 67,712 of JAGFNQ010007807.1, read as the reverse complement.
CCTCCATTCAAAGTAAATACGTATCCAGACTGAGATTTGGAGTCATCCTTATCAGTCTGAAAACTGGCATCTGTATACCCATGTATTACCATATCTCCTTCTCCATATATTAGGAACACATCCTTAGTTCTTCTTAAGTACTTAAGGATTGTCTTGACAGCCGCCCAATGATCCATTCCTGGATCCGACTGGTATCTGCTTGTGACGCTCAGAGCATACGATACATCGGGCCTAGTACATAACATAGCATACATGATAGATCCTATCGCGGATGCATAAGGAATCTTATTCATGCAAATCCTCTTATCTTCTGTGCACGGACACATAGACTTTGATAGGTTGATCCCATGCCTAATGGGAAGGTAACCTTTCTTGGATTCCGACATGCTAAATCTTTTTAGCACTCCGTCTATATATGTAGACTGCGAAAGACCAAGCAACCGTTTTGATCTATCTCTATAGATTCTAATCCCTAGGATATAGGTTGCTTCTCCCAGGTCTTTCATGGAGAAAGTTTTGGACAACCAAATTTTAACTGACTGTAAGACTGATATATCATTTCCTATAAGCAATATGTCATCGACATATAACACTAGGAATACGACTGCACTCCCACTAACCTTCTTATACACACAAGGTTCGTCAGGATTTTGCGAGAAATCAAACTCTTTAATTGTCTCATCAAAACGGATGTTCCAACTCCTGGATGCTTGCTTCAGTCCATATATGGATCGTCGAAGCTTGCATATTTTGGTTTTGTCAACCGATGTGAAACCTTCAGGTTGTATCATGTATACATCCTCAAGCAGGTTTCCATTAAGGAAAGTTGTTTTCACATCCATTTGCCATATCTCATTATCATAATGAGCTGCTATGGCCAGGAGCATCCGAATGGATTTAATCATAGCTACTGGCGAATAGGTTTCGTCATAATCAATTCCTTGTTTCTGACGATATCCTATTGCCACTAATCTAGCCTTAAAGGTAACAACATTACCTTCCATGTCGGTTTTCTTCTTGAAAACCCACTTACACCCTATGGGTTTAATCCCTTCAGGTGGGTTAACCAAGTCCCATACTTGATTTTCGTACATGGAATCCATTTCCGACTTCATGGCTTCAAGACATTTTTCCCTTTCTGAACTTTTCAAAACATCTTCATAACTGATAGGTTCGTCATCGCTTATGAGTAACACATCGTTCGATTCACTTATGAGAAATCCGTATCTCTCTGGAATATTGCGTGTCCTATCAGACCTACGAAGAGGTGGTGTTGTTTTAGGTTCAACTGATAGCTCATCATTATGAGTTATTGGTTGTGGGTCTAGACTAGGTGTCTCTGTAATGTCTATTGGAGTTTCTTGAACTTCATCAAGTTCAATGTCACTCCCACTGTTTTCTTGTAAAAGAAATTCTTTTTCCAGAAATACAGCATGCCTTGAAACAAACACCTCTTGTTCCAAGGGATGATAGAATTGGTAACCCTTTGTTTCATTAGGGTATCCAATAAATAGACATTTATCAGACTTAACATCCAATTTGTCTGATACCGTCCGCTTCACATAAGCAGGACAACCCCATATCTTAAGGTGAGTTAAGTGAGGTTTCTTACTATTCCACGTCTCATATGGAGTAGTAGAGACTACCTTGGTCGGGACTCTGTTTTGCAAGTAAACAGTTGTCTTAAGTGCATAGCCCCAAAAGGATTTTGGAAGAGTTGCATGATTCATCATGGATCTAACCATGTCCATCAAGGTTCGGTTACGCCTCTCTGATACACCATTATGTTGTGGTGTATATGGCGGAGTCCATTGAGATAATATCCCATTGTCCCTAAGATAATCTTGAAACTCTTGACTTAAGTATTCACCACCCCGATTGGATCGAAGTATCTTAATACTTTTGCCAAGCTGTTTCTCTACTTCATTTCTGAACTCTTTGAATTTCTCAAAAGCTTCAGATTTGTGTTTCATCAAGAACACATACCCGAATCGTGAGTGATCATTGATAAAGGTAATGAAGTAGCTATAGCCTCCTTGTGCAAGAGTTGACATTGGTCCACATACATCAGTATGTATTAGACCAAGCAATTCTCCCACTGGATTACCTTTTCCGAAAAAGGGTAATTTGGGCATCTTGCCTTTTAAGCACGATTCGCACGTATCAAATGAACCGGGTTCAAATGATTCCAAAATTCCACATCGGTGTAATTTGGTCATGCGTTTTTTACTTACATGGCCAAGACGACAATGCCACGTATAGGAGTCTATTCGATTATCTATTCGAGCACGTTTGTTGCTAACTTCGATATTGAAAACATCACCGGATAAATCTAACGTGTAGATACCATTGTACAAAGTTCCAGTCCCATAAAGAACGCCATTTAAAGTTATGTAACAACAATTGTTTCTAAAAGTTAAATGATAACCTTTTTCATTCAAACATGAAATAGATACAATGTTCTTTATTAATGAAGGATCAAAATAACAATTATCCAATTAAAAGACACGTCCAGTAGGGAGCTTTAGCAAATATGTTCCTATGGCAACAGCAGCAATCTTTGCTCCATTTCCAACTCGCAAATTCGCTTCTCCCTTGACGAGTCTTCTTCTATTCCTTATCCCCTGTATGTCATTACATATATGTGAGCTACACCCAGTATCAAGTACCCAGGTATTTGAGGAAATAGAGTGACATTCAATAACGAAGATACCTGAAGAGGATGGGGCATTGGATGCCTTTTTCTTCAAGGACTCAAGATAAACCTTACAATTTCTTCGCCAGTGACCCTCCTTGCCGCAATGATGGCAAGTGCCTTTTGGTGTCTTTTCAGTCTTTTTGGCCTTTTTCTTCTTTCCCTTATTCTGTTCTTTGGCCTTCCTCTTAGAACCTTTCTTTAAGGAACCAACTAACAGTACCGTCTTTTGATCCTGCTTCACAGAAGGCTCTATAGTCTTTAGCAGGTTGAGCAACTCAGGAATCGTAGTCTCCAGCTTGTTCATTCGATAGTTCATCACAAATTGTGAATAACTTTTGGGCAAACAATGCAGAAATAAGTCAATACTTAGTTCATGATCCATTACAAAATCGAGTGTGCTCAGTCGCTCAATATACCCCAACATCTTCAACACAAACTGTGAAACATAAGTGCCTTCCTGCATCTTAGAGGTGAAGAGGAGTCTGGAGACCTCGAACCTTTTGGATCTCGCCTGCTCGTCAAATAACTCATGAAGATAGAAGATGATGGTATAAGCATCCATATGCTCATGCTGCTTTTGCAGCTCAGGTACCATAGCGGCTAGCATGATGCAACTCGCAAGTTCAGAATCGGTCACATGTTTCTGATAGGCCACTAACTGGTCTGGAGTTGCATTTTCTGGAGGACGGTTGGGAAGTTGATCTTCAAGGACATAAGCAAGCTTCTCTTCCTTGAGGACTATCCTCAGGTTTCCAAGCCAGTCCATGAAGTTTGTCCCAGTGACGAGCCCAAATATACTAGATTAATTTGTCACGAAATGTATGGGCTCATCCAAATTTAAATATGAATGAAATGAAATGCTGGAAACCCTTTTACAATCAAAAGTATGAAAATGTAATATAGGGGCCACAGATCGTATTTTTCTCGGGGCTAGTTGACGTTGTGTGATTCGCACTTGTATTTATGTGTCGTCTATGTTGTTGGGTATCAAATAAAGATTTGGGTTTGGGTTCAATTCGGATCGAAATTGCAATAGAAGGGAAGAAAATTAACCAAACAAACTTAACCAAAGTAATGGCAATGAAAGATTCATCCAATTATTAACTCACTCAACCGAGGTAGATTTGCAGATGTGGAGAATGATACTAATAGTACATGCAATGATCACACTAAAGGTCAGGATCAATCTCAGAACCGAAGACTAAGAACAACTGAATGTTAAGCAACCTGTAAACTCACTTATGTAAAGTCAATGTAAACTTTAATGAATACAAAATGCAAGCATACGGAAACCCAATATGCAGAATTGAAGCTTGATTTTCAGAGACAATCTGGATGAAAAGAACTATCAGTTTTGAACACAATAGCACGTTCAAAAATTTCCTTAAACTTAACTCCAACCGATGCCTAACCTACACATGATAAAAATGAGCAGAATTGAAACATTCTTGATACTCATGTGCCAAAAGGAATTACTGCTAAGGGTTAAATGAATTGCAATTAAGCAGAACTTTGATGCAGAAATGCAGTGTGGTATTTCAGAAATCGATTTGGATGCTAAAACCAAACAAACAGATGGATTCGATGGCTCCAAACTGATATCCCCATAAGATTCATAAGAACTATAATTCACTTGATGCAAATTCTGGAAATTGAAGGCTGAAACAGTGCAAAACAATAAACTGCCGAATTGCAGAAATGGGAGTTGCTACACATACGAGTTGAGCTTGCAGAAATGGGAGTTTCTACACAATCAAAGCTGATAAACCAATTCAGAACTAATTGAATGCCAGAGACACTACAGAATTGCCAAATCTGTGTGCAAAATTTCAGCAGCAATCAGAAACTGTTCAGGGAGGATAAACACGCACTAGAGTATTTTTCTTTTACACGAATTCAGAAATCGTCACTTAAAACTTGCAGAAACCAGAGACGGAAATCAGAACTGAAATCTGATATGCAGAAGATGTTGAAAGAAAATACAGAAACTGACTTGCGGCAACTAGAATTAGGTGCTGTGTTATATAGACAAGCATTTATCTAGCTTGGATGAAGGGATTTATAACTACTAAATGCAGAAACGACTGAGAAAACAAGCAACCATTTGATACAAGTTCAGAAACTAAATGAAATTTCAGAAATTGAAGTTGGCACGCAAGCACCAAGCTGATACGCAAGAATGGAAGTGGCACGCAACAAATAGACAGAATTTAGGCTGTAATTAAAAACTATTGTGCACTAAACTAACTCACTAACTAATTTACTTGCCAAATTGAGACTTAACTACTGCAAAAACCATTCCAAATGAAAACTAAGCAGCTGAATCTAATTACAGAAACAGAACAGTGGCAGAATTGAAGATTACAGCTAAGAAAACGAGATTAACCAAGCTTCAATCCCTCATTTCAGCTCACAAATCCTTGCTGTCACTCAAGGATGAGCTTCCAATTAAGATAGAAGCAATCCATACAAGAAAATGAATCGTCTGATACAAATTGCAGAAACGAAATAGCAGAAATGAAGTCTAAAGCTAATTACTGAAAATTTGCTAACTAAACTAAACCCCAATCCCTATCCTTGCTGTCACTCAAGGATTAGCATCAATTTGAGGTGGTCGCGCCCCTTGGATTGAAGAAATTAGCTAAGAAATGAAGAAAACTGAAGAAAAATGAAAACTGCGGCGAAGAACTCTGAAGACGCGACAGGGAAGAGCTGCTGTGCGTTTTTGATTAAATAGTAATCAACGGACGGCCCAGATTGATCGGAGGAGATCCAACGGTAGATCTTGCTCTGATTGGAGCCCAACTTTTATGATGATGATCTGGGGTCAGGATCTGCCTTGTGGTAGCTCGGATCCTCCAGATGTGCAATGGATGGTCCAGATCAACTCAATCAGTGAATGGACGCTCTAGAGCCCTCCTTGCTTGATCCAACGGTTGATTTAGCTCCGATTGGGATGAAACCTTCAGATCTTGATCATAGAGCTTGATCAACCCTAACCCTAGCTCGGATTGCTTCAGATCATCCCGGATGGCTCAGATCTAGCCGCTCTTGAATCGGACGGCCCGGATTAATCGTAGGCTTGATAATTCGATCCGGTTCACATCCGACTCAAGTTTGACCCAATATGCCCTAGGTCCAGGATCCTTTCATGCCTACAAAAATATATCAGAAAATTAGTGGCCAAATTATCCAAAAAATATGTAATTTTGCAATTAAGTCCAAAATAAGAGGAAATCCTAAAACCTAGGGTAAAATCACAATTAAGCAATAAAAACATGGGTCAAACATGGATTTTAACATCTAAAATAATCAATAAAATGGTGCTTATCAACTCCCCCACACTTAACCTTGAGCGTCTCGCGAAACAACTAAATATGTATCCCCTAGATTTTCTTAAGCATAATTAGAAGCAAATGAAAAGAAATTACCTAGGGTTGTCAATTCTCAAGAATCTAAGCTCTATGGATTAGTATCTTGTCCTTAAATCAACAACTTAGCCTTTTCATCTATCATGAGTCATTGAGATGAATTTAAATCACTAGCCTTTCAAGGGAAGTTTTGGTGGCTCTCTTTTAAGTTCTAAGTTGGTGATGGAAGTGGAGCTCACTCTTACACATATGCTTCTTGCACTACCATAGGCTTGCTTATTATCTAATCTCCACCATTATTCATGATTAGGATCAACAACTATAAAAACAAAGGAAAACATGAAAAATGGTGAGAAATGGAATAAAAGCAAAGAAAATGGAAAAATGGATTGAATGGAGGACTTGGTTGCTCAAAAATGTTTTCAATGTGCTTTGCCCCATCTTTACAGTCCTCTAGTGATATCAAAAGTATGGTGGAGTGAAACATTGAATAAATTCCTTTGATTTGGATGAAAAACCCTTCCTTGGTCTAATGTGCCAAGTTTCCCAATTTCGTGCCAACTTTGTTTCTTTCTTCTCTTTTCTGATTTTTTCCTCTTTCTTTCTTTTCTCTACTGAAATCAGAATGTATTGGAATAGATCTTCAATTCGGATGAGCTGCCGTGAGCTTCAATGATTCCATGGTGTCAAGTCAAATGGTGTGCCAACTTATTTTCTCCTTCTCTTTTCTTATTTTCTCAAACTGTTTTCCCCTTCTTTTTTTTTCTCAATCCTCTAATGGAGCATTTTAGATTTCACAAAACTCTGATTTCTTCATATCAGTTGGCATCTAGGAGTTGTAGAGCATTTAAACTGCTTCCTCAAAAATTCTGCTCACAAAACTCAATTTCAGCCACTTCACTGCAGTTTTTTTTTTCTGTTTTTTTTTTCTTCAACCCTTCTAACTGATCACTTTAGAGCAGAAACACAAGTTCCTATTTCAGATTACAGCTCCAATTCTAATCTAATTCGTGTCAACAGGTTGCATCAAATAAGAATGGCAGATTTAAAGCTTGAAGTCGATACCAAACTGTTTTCTCAGTTTTCACTGATTTTTCTCTGTTTTTCCTGTGTTTCAGATTTCAGTTTCACACCATATGAATTAGACCTTTCTATGTCTGATTTCTCACAGCAATGAGCCTCGAATAACAGTGGAAAGTTCACATGATTCACTTGAGAATTTCAGCTCAACAAATTTAAGTTCCATCCATGGCACACTCAATTCCAAGTTGATACAAACTGTTTTTTTTTCTTTTTTTTTTTCTTCAAATTCCAGCAATCCCTGCACTGAATTCAGAAATATATAGCTACAACTCAGCTCCTAGAAGAGTGGCCGAAACAATTTCATGGCATTCTCTTCACTTGGCACAAACAATTTCTTTCTCCACATCATTGCAGATTTTTTTTTTATATTTGGCACAAACTGTTTTTGTTTCACTTTGAGTGCCGAATTCAACTTGAGGTTCAACTTCCTTGGATCTTCAAATGATGATCAAGAATCTTCAATTAATTTCCATCTTTGACCACTTCTTCGTCTTCTTGCTCAATTTTTGACACCAAACTCCAATCAACTTGGCAAAATTTTTTTCGAAATGATGATGCTCTTTGATAAAAATTGCTTCCCTCTCACTAGTCACTCCCCCACACTTAAATCTTTGTCCGTCTCGGGCAAAACAACATTAAGAACATCTCAAGCAACAAGTTTAAAGAAAAAATGGGTAAGCGTAGGAGATAAGCAAAGAAAAAGAGAATAAACATGATTATTGCTAAAAATTGATGTGGAAAAGGGAAACAAATGGATTAGCCTCTATAGATGTGATCCAATCATTGAAATATGGTTTTGAAAGAACCTAAGCAAGTTCTAGAGTACAGTAACATGTATGTGTCACAAATATAAGGCTAAACCTCACTAGGTGCAAATGATTCATCTCAACTCCTCAATTAAGAATCTAAAGCAAGTAGTACTCAAGCATCCAAGAATTCATCCATTAGCTCAAACCCTAAGTTTTAACAACCAAATTTAATTTATTTTCCAAAAGATTCTAAAATGCTATGGAGATAACCTAGAGGGATACTTTTATTTCTACTCATGCAAGAGAAAGTGACAAAAGAAATAACATGCATTTATTTGCAAGGACTCAGTTCAAAGGAAAATTCTAATTCTAGGAAGCATGGAAATGAAAAATAAAATATAAGAAAATACAAGAAAGAAAAATCTCCCCTTTATTCTGGTGGGCGGAGTCTATCCAGAAGTAGCCTCCATCTTGGTAGTGGAGGACCATGGGTAGTTGGGAGAATTAGGACTCCCCCACACTTGAACTTCGTAAAAAATTTCTCTGGTGGCCTAAGGCGATTCAGGTTCAAGAGCCATTCAAGGGATGGAGTGCTTTTAATTAAAGTCAGATCATCTCCTCCTTCTTGATGCCCTATAGAAGTCCTTTCAGGAGGCTGAAGTCTGTTCAGTTGGAACACCCACTCCTGGAGTCTTCTGGACCCTGCAAAACAATGTAATACCTCTCTCAAGTGTTCAGGGTCAGAAAGAAATGATATAAATTCAGTCTCTACATTAAATGAATCCAAAACTGCATCATATCAATTAAATCAATTCTGGTGCCTCAATAAATTTTCAAAATTATTTCCTACCAAATTTGCATCCAAATACTCATCACAAATAAAGAAATCAATTTTGGCTCATCAATAGAAATTTCACAATTATTTTCAATCAAGAGTGTATCATGCAATGTGTCACAGCCAATCAAATCAATATCAGATATCTCCATAAGTTTTTCACATTCAACCTCAGCATATGATATAGCAAGAGATTCATCAAAATAAATAACATCCATTTCAGGCACTTCTAAAAAATTTTCACTAGTCATATCCACAAAAGATGTATCTAAAGATTCATCATAACAAACTATATCAATTATGGGTGCCTCTAAAATTATTTCACTATTCATATTTACAATGGATGTGTCAAGTAATGCATGATGATCAATAAAATCAATGTTTGGTACCTCTATTAGATTTTCACAAACAATCTCTACACAAGGTATATCAATAAATTCATCAGAACTAATAAAATCAGCACTAGGTACCTCACTGCAGTTTTCTGAAGAAAGGGGAGAAATACTTACCTTAGCGTGCTGGATAATACCTGAAGGTTCTACAATAGTAGATGTATCTGTGGTCTCCTCCTGGTCATGTACATGCTCCTCTTCAGCCTTAAGCTCTGGTGGACAATCAACTGGTGATCCTTGGGTACTTGCTTCCACCATGCAAGTCCCTACACTTTCTGGTTCATTCTCTAAATCTTGTGGTGGTCCCTGGGGCTTAGTGCAATCCCCTACACCTATGGAATCATCTCCTATGCAAGTTTCCTCTGTAATATCTGCAACAACAGTGTCAGAAAAATTAGGACCATCAATAATACTATCATCAGAAAATAAAAGTCTAGAATGGTCCTGTGGAGCTTCAATTTCTTCTTCTGGAGCTGAAAAATTTGGAATTGGATTTTGAATAGGAGTCTCCGAAGCGATGCATGCTGTAGGTGCCCAGACTTTAATGTATTCTTCTTCTTCTTCTTCTAAAATTGCAAGATCCATTAAAGAAAGATTTGGCCTTGCACTAGGGTCACCTTGAACTTGTATCTGATTCATTTGACTAGAAATTTGTCCAACGCCTCTTTCTATGTCTTGAAGCCTTTGCTGCTGTTGATGATATTGTACAACTAGTTGATAGAGCTCCTCCATTCTTTGTTGTTGTGCCTCATTCTCATTAAGATTCTCAAAGCCTCCTTGGTTAGCATAGCTCCTTGACTGAATTTGAAAGGACGAAGTAGGCTGAAAATTTTGAGCTTGCTGATTTGGTTGAAAACATGGCTGTTGAGGCTGATTAAAGGGCTGATATTCTTGGAAACTTTGCTGGGAGTTGTAGCCTTGAAAGTTTTGATTTTGGGCTGGAAAATTAGGTGGCGAAGGCTGAAAATTCTGCCCTTGAAACCCTTGATCGTAGGGCTGAAAATTTTGATTCATGGGCTGTGATTGCTGAAAATTTGGCTGGTTTTGAGGCGGATCTTGCTGAAATATTTGGCACACTTGCTGCCCCTGTTGATATGGCTGGAATTTAGGTTCGAATTGCTGAAATGTAGGCTGGAAATTTGGATCAGAAGGCTGAAATTGCTGAAACTGGGGCTGAAACTCTTGCTGAAAATTTTGTTGATTGGGCTGAAAATTTTGGAAAGGCTGCCCATTCTGAAAATTCTGGAAAATTGGTTGAATTGGCTGAAAATCCGGCTGAAATTGTTGGAGTTGCGGTTGAAATGATTGTGGTGGCTGAAATTGTTGTAGTTGCTGAATTTGAGGCTGACAAAACTGATATGGTTGCTCAAAAACTGAAAATTGGGGCTGCCCATTCTGAAAATTCTGATTTGGTTGAAAATTTTGAAATGATGGTTGATCTTGTGGCTGAAATTGAAAGTTTGGTTGCTGAAAATTAGGATAGGGCTGCTGGAAATATTGATTTGGCTGCTGAAATTGCTGGAGGGGCTGAATTTGTGGCTGAGGTAGCTTCTGATAAGTAGATGAATGAGCTTTACGATCTAGTTGGTAGTCCAACCCCTTTAACACATTTTTTAACTCCTCCAATGCCTCTTCTATCTCTTTTGACCCCATTTTGAATTTGCAGCCCTGTCACAAAACAAACAAGAAAAATGGCAGCAACCGTATATGAAAGATAAAGCAAAATAAAATAGAACCCAATGATATGTCAAAAAGCATACAAGCAAAAATCAAACAAATCAACTAGTTGCTTCCCCGGCAACGGCGCCAAAAATTTGACAAGCCCAAATATACTAGATTAATTTGTCACAAAATGTATGGGCTCATCCAAATTTAAATATGAATGAAATGAAATGCTAGAAACCCTTTTACAATCAAAAGTATGAAAATGTAATATAGGGGCCACAGGTCGTATTTTTCTCGGGGCTAGTTGACGTTGTGTGATTCGCACTTGTATTTATGTGTCGTCTATGTTGTTGGGTTTCAAATAAAGATTTGGGTTTGGGTTCAATTCGGATCGAAATTGCAATAGAAGGGAAGAAAATTAACCAAACAAACTTAACCAAAGTAATGGCAATGAAAGATTCATCCAATTATTAACTCACTCAACCGAGGTAGATTTGCAGATGTGGAGAATGATACTAATAGTACATGCAATGATCACACTAAAGGTCAGGATCAATCTCAGAACCGAAGACTAAGAACAACTGAATGTTAAGCAACCTGTAAACTCACTTATGTAAAGTCAATGTAAACTTTAATGAATACAAAATGCAAGCATACGGAAACCCAATATGCAGAATTGAAGCTTGATTTTCAGAGACAATCTGGATGAAAAGAACTATCAGTTTTGAACACAATAGCACGTTCAAAAATTTCCTTAAACTTAACTCCAACCGATGCCTAACCTGCACATGATAAAAATGAGCAGAATTGAAACATTCTTGATACTCATGTGCCAAAAGGAATTACTGCTAAGGGTTAAATGAATTGCAATTAAGCAGAACTTTGATGCAGAAATGCAGTGTGGTATTTCAGAAATCGATTTGGATGCTAAAACCAAACAAACAGATGGATTCGATGGCTCCAAACTGATATCCCCATAAGATTCATAAGAACTATAATTCACTTGATGCAAATTCTGGAAATTGAAGGCTGAAACAGTGCAAAAAATAAACTGCCGAATTGCAGAAATGGAGTTGCTACACATACGAGTTGAGCTTGCAGAAATGGGAGTTTCTACACAATCAAAGCTGATAAACCAATTCAGAACTAATTGAATGCCAGAGACACTACAGAATTGCCAAATCTGTGTGCAAAATTTCAGCAGCAATCAGAAACTGTTCAGGGAGGATAAACACGCACTAGAGTATTTTTCTTTTACACGAATTCAGAAACCGTCACTTAAAACTTGCAGAAACCAGAGACGGAAATCAGAACTTAAATCTGATATGCAGAAGATGTTGAAAGAAAATACAGAAACTGACTTGCGGCAACTAGAATTAGGTGCTGTGTTATCTAGACAAGCATTTATCTAGCTTGGATGAAGGGATTTATAACTACTAAATGCAGAAACGACTGAGAAAACAAGCAACCATTTGATACAAGTTCAGAAACTAAATGAAATTTCAGAAATTGAAGTTGGCACGCAAGCACCAAGCTGATACGCAAGAATGGAAGTGGCACGCAACAAATAGACAGAATTTAGGCTGTAATTAAAAACTATTGTGCACTAAACTAACTCACTAACTAATTTACTTGCCAAATTGAGACTTAACTACTGCAAAAACCATTCCAAACGAAAACTAAGCAGTTGAATCTAATTACAGAAACAGAACAGTGGCAGAATTGAAGATTACAGCTAAGAAAACGAGATTAACCTAGCTTCAATCCCTCATTTCAGCTCACAAATCCTTGCTGTCACTCAAGGATGAGCTTCCAATTAAGATAGAAGCAATCCATACAAGAAAATGAATCGTCTGATACAAATTGCAGAAACGAAATAGCAGAAATGAAGTCTAAAGCTAATTACTGAAAATTTGCTAACTAAACTAAACCCCAATCCCTATCCTTGCTGTCACTCAAGGATTAGCATCGATTTGAGGTGGTCGCGCCCCTTGGATTGAAGAAATTAGCTAATAAATGAAGAAAACTGAAGAAAAATGAAAACTGCGGCGAAGAACTCTGAAGACGCGACAGGGAAGAGCTGCTGTGCGTTTTTGATTAAATAGTAATCAACGGACGGCCCAGATTGATCGGAGGAGATCCAACGGTAGATCTTGCTCTGATTGGAGCCAAACTTTTATGATGATGATCTGGGGTCAGGATCTGCCTTGTGGTAGCTCGGATCCTCCAGATGTGCAACAGATGGTCCAGATCAACTCAATCAGTGAATGGACGCTCTAGAGCCCTCCTTGCTTGATCCAACGGTTGATTTAGCTCCGATTGGGATGAAACCTTCAGATCTTGATCATAGAGCTTGATCAACCCTAACCCTAGCTCGGATTGCTTCAGATCGTCCCGGATGGCTCAGATCTAGCCGCTCTTGAATCGGACGGCCCGGATTAATCGTAGCTTGATAATTCGATCCGGTTCACATCCGACTCAGGTTTGACCCAATATGCCCTAGGTCCAGGATCCTTTCATGCCTACAAAAATATATCAGAAAATTAGTGGCCAAATAATCCAAAAATATGCAATTTTGTAATTAAGTCCAAAATGAGATAAAGTTCCAAAACCTAGGGTAAAATCATAATTAAGCAATAAAAACATAGGTCAAACATGGATTTTAGCAATTAAAATAATCACAAAATGGTACTTATCAGCCACCCCCTTAGGGGAAGGCCTTGGTTCTTTCCTTGATACATGAGAAGACCTTTGAGACTTAGTGTAGATATGTATATTGATTTTCTTCATGATGGTATGAACAAAAAAAAAAGGAAGAAAAACTAGGGTTTCACCCCTTGTATGTTTCGGCCACCCCCTTAGGGGAAGGCCTTGGTTCCTTTTTGTTACATGAGTAGACCCCTGGAACTTAGCGTATATGTATATGTGGTTTATTCAAAATGTTCTGAACAAATCCTAGGGTTATACCTTTGTGTAGGTTTCGGCCAACACCCAAGAGGAGACCTTGGTTACCCTTTGATGCATGTGAAGATCCCTTGGAACTTAGGGTATACCTATATGATGTGTCCCTTCATTTTGTGATGACAAGAACTAGGGTGTAGGGCTTGGATGGGTTTCGGCCAAGTCATAGAAAAAGGGTTAGTGAGGGTTGAATTATCCTATAATATATCCATGTTTAATGTATTGTAAGATAGTGTATACAATGTGATTGTATGAATGTCTGTGTGAATATTTAGTTCAAACCCTAATTTTCCCCTACCCTTGAGTTTCGGCCAACCCTAGAAGGACTAGGGTCTAGGGTTGCATAATTATCTCATGATGTGCTTTATGTTTAATAAGTTGCATGAATTGTATGTGAAGGTTAAACTACCCTACGGGACATGATTATGTTTAGTAAGATAATATGTATATGCAAGTATGAAATATGATGTATGTATGAACATGTATGAAATATGATATATGTATATGCATGTATGAAATATGATGTATGTATGAACATGTATGAAATATGATGTATGTATGAACATGCCTTATAGCCCATGGGGCACACTTATGAAATTACATGTGATATGTTAAAATGCTTGAACGGATACTCTACTAAGTATAGGATCAAGAGCACCCCTTATGTTGTGTGGTGTGTCCCTCCGGGATCATGAGCACCCTTGAAGAGTGGTGTGTCCTGTAAGAGTGATTTGGAGTACTCCTTAGTATGTATGTAAAAGCATGATAAGTATTTTACTTTTGAAGTTGTGTACCCGACTCGTAAGGGGGTCGTTAAACAAATCCGGGGTGCATGTTAACGTAAGGTCATGGCTTCGGTAGGAGGGAAGGGTCCTGCTCTAATTAATTGGTGGCTCGCTACCCCAATTCATTAGGGAACGCGCAATAGTTCCGCGCGATATGTGGTACACAACAGGGCCCAATATGATATGGATGTATTTTTAAGTACTACCATTATGAAATTGTTTTGAAAACATTCATTGAAAGCATTTATTATATGTGAAGAGTATGCTTAAGGTACTTGATACTGCATGCTTAGAAACTTGGATGTTTAGTATGCTTTGATGAACTCATGCTTATGATTTATTATGTGTACATGTTATATTCTTTCGTATAGATTTTGCGAGTAGGATAGGATCCTTACTAAGCATTTGTGCTTACTAGTTTATGTGTTGTCTTATGCTGCAGACAAGGGTAAGGAACACTTAAACTAAAGGAAGAGGCAGGAGGCTGAAGATGTGTGGGGTGGTGCCTCGGGAAGAAAGACTTCTATATCTACATATTTATGCTTATGTTATGCTCCTTGACAATGAATGATAGTGATTAGGATCGATATTGCATGATGATTATAATACTTGGAGTTTTCATATACTTGATTTTATTGGATTATATTATGGTTTGAAATAAAATGTGAACCTCTCATGTTATGGAATAACTTTTGATTAAAATATTTCAAATAATGTTCTAACGATTCAAGCATGACATTTGTTTGACATGTATAGACAAGCATGCTTAGCACTTAGTCCTTGCATTGTTTGTTTTAAATTTTATGCTAGAAGATAGAGGAAAAAAAAATAAATATATGATTAATGGTTACGTAACCCCGCCCCGAGGGTAGATATAAGGGCGGTCGTTACACAAATACACAAACATGTATACTCAAATAGTGAGTTATCATTTATTAAAATAAATGTTTACAATCATAAGGCGATTGCCTTAGGACACTTCTCTCATATCACTAACACGCGCATCCCTAGCAAGTCCGAGGTAGCGAGCCCCGACCTACTAGGGTAAGGACCGCATAGTCGATAGTCCACGAACCGAGGCGTTCTTAAGGAGCCCATCCCTGTAGCACAGCTCCGGTAGTGCCAGATCCGTGGACAGCATAGTCGGTAGTCCAGAACCGGGGCATTCTTAAGGTGCCCATCCCTTGGACCCATACTTCGGTCCGGTACAAGCTCATTCATAAAGTAAAATACTTTGCATGTTTCATCTTTCATAAGACATTTATAGCATAACCATGTTACATAAAGCATGACTTAACACATGCTTGTCCTTTCATTGTTCATTCTTATTGCATAACATCATGATGCCTAGAAGGCATGAGCATTATCTTCATTCATAAACATGGTATGCATCTTCTTTCATAAACATGGCATGAGTCTTTATTCTTTTAACATGGCGTGCATCATTATCCATACAACATGGCATACATCATTATTCATACAACATGGCATACTTCTTCCTACATAAACATGACATGCATACCTAAACATCATTCCTATTTTTAGTACTTGCATGATCATAATCTAGAAGGTAAGCATTGCATCAAACAAGACATGTTTTTCATAGATATTTATCCTACTACATAGAGCTTGTATGATCATGATACATAAGGTACACATTGCATTTCTTGCCTAAGCATGGTATCTATCTTAAGCATGCATAGGTAGGATTTCCATAACATTCTACTTATCATCCAGTTACATGGCATAAAACATAAGACATTCATAATAAACCCTATTAAGTATGGCATCCAATCATAAACATAAAACATAAAACATAAAACATAAAACATGGTGCTTAAACTTAGGGTTAATGGGAACATGCTTTCTACCACATGCTTGAACCTATACATATATATACTTCATGGTAAGCATAAACCATCATTCTTTGAACCCTAACTCCTTCCAAACCCTAAATTCCTTGGCTTGGCCGCAACTTATAGGGCTAAATCCCATCATTCAATTAATCACGTAAAATAGCATAAGGTAAGGAACCAACCATACTTTGCTTATAAGATCATGGGAGGCCATTAGGGCTCATAATTAGGGTTATCCCTAACCTTTAGCCCTCTTTCCATGTGCTGGCCGAAACCCTACAAGGCCATGGGTTCATGGAAAAATTCCATAAAATCCCCAATCAAACATTAACACCAAACATACTCTACCATGAAGCCATTGGGACCCTTGCTTGAGGGAAATCCCTAACTTTTTGCCCTAGGTCCAACTTGGCCGAAACTTGTGGGGGTCACAAAGCCTTGTAAAAGTTCACATAAGCCCCCCTCAATCTCCCTTATATCATGATAACACACAAACCACATGCTTGAGGGTTTAAGTTCAACTCTACCCATGGATTCATGGGATGGCCGAAACCCTAGGGAATCCTAGGGTACCCCAAAAATTCTCAAAAATTATATTTAATCTCTAAACATCATGAGAACACATTAGACAACATTATGAAGATTTTTATCATCATTATAGACCAAGAACCCATGGTGGCCGAAACCTATAGGGTTGGGCTCATGGGTTTCCTTTGGTTTTCCAACATAAACATCATATACAAGACTTTCATATCATGTTAATCTTCAAGAAAAACCATTATAACACAGGTGAGAGAGTCTTACCTTGGTTGAACTTGAGTATAAACCTTAGATTTGAGAGAAAGATGGAAATCTTGTTGCCTCTTGACCACCCTTAGCCCTTGTACTCTTGGGAAAACCTTAGATCTTGGAGATGAAGCCTTGGTGGAACTTTTTCCAAGGGAGAACTCCTCCTTGGGGTTTCGGCTAGAATGAGGAGGGAGGAGGGGAGCAAATGCAATTGAAGGAAGGAAGAAAGAAACTCCCAAACCCCCCTATTTATCACCCATTAAGGAGGTAAATGAAGAGTCTCTCCATGACCCTTCATCTTCTTCTAAGCCTTAACCAATCTCCATTTCATTCCCTTGTAACATTCCCTTGCTAGATGAGTTGGTTAAAGCATACATGGTTGTACAAGAGGTCCAAGGTTTAATCCTTGGTAGTTGCACAATTTTTGTCCCACTTATTTTATTTTATTTTCCTAGTAATTTTCGAAAATCCCTTAAAAATTCTCCCATAATTATGTTAATATTTCTTATTAAAATCCCTTCATATCTCTATAAATTTTCACCTAAAATTCACCAATAATCATGGTACTAAAAAGCCCATATAAGGCCCATTAGTACTTAGTTTTCTCAATTTAATTGAGAAAATATGGATTTCTAGGCCAAATTTTATATAAATATTTCTAGGACCCTCGGAAATTTATCTAGACATGCTCAATATTTTATGAAAATATTAAGAGAATTTTTCGGGTCGTTACATAGACTAGCTACCTTGAATTTACTTAGGGATGCGCGTAAATGATGGATGTATGTATGTGATACAAGTCGGAGGCCCCCATGATGTTATGATTTATGTTTAAGTATTTATAAATATAATTTTCAAATAAGCATCCTTATGTTATGCGCATTTAACACATGCATTCATTCATGCTACGCATCTATACCATGTCAAGTATGTCATATGCTTATGTTTATATCAAGAACTATACCATGTCCAGTATGTCGTATGCTTATGTTTATGTCAAGAACTATGCCATGTCAAGTATGTCATATGCTTATGTTTATGTCAAGGACTATGTCATGTCAAGTATGTTCATATGCTTATATTTTATGTCAAGTATTTCTTATGCCATGAGCTCTAGGCACTTTCATTTCATGTTAAGCACTTCCATATGATTATGTATTTTCATGTACATCTATATGCCTCCTCATGTCAAATGCTTTATGAATACCTTCTCATGATATGCTTTTGTTTTATGTTATGCCCTTTCATTGACGATATGTGACGTATGGTTTTACTGAGTAGGAAAGAGTCTTACTAAGCCTATGTGCTTATAAGTTTTATTTTCTTATACCGCAGATCAAGCAAGAGGATACTAAGCTAAGGGAAGCAGTAGGAGAGGTAAGTGTGTGTGTGTGGCAGTGACTTGGCAAAAGAAAAAGAAAAGGATCCTATTACTCATAATTGTCACATGCCTTATGTCTTGCATTGTCATCTCTAGTTTCATGCTATACTTTATGATGGTTTTCCAAAAGAAGAACTTCTTATGTTTTGCTTTGTCAACTCTAGTTTCATGCTATACTTTATGATGATTTCTTTCTAAAGAACAACTTATGTTGATTTCCATGATGTGTTCGTTTAGAATAATATGTTGGCTTTATGCTTGATGGTAGGATAAGTTATATTTAATGCAAACATGTACAAAGAATATCATGTCTCACATGCTATGTCTTATTTCTTTTATGCTATGACAATGCTAAGTTTACCAAGTAACCATGTTTAAGAATGATAGTTAAGATATGTCAATATGAGTTGCAAGGTTTAAATGCATATGTATGAAGTTTTAAACTATTCCGCTGCATTAAGATCTCCATATGCATATTTGTATGTTCGCGTAACACCGCCTTTCGCCTACATCGTAGGGCGGGATTGGCGGGCATTACAACTTAACTTGACTAATCCTAGTGAAAGCTACTATTTATGACAGTTAGTAAGTAGCTAACATGGTTAGACAGGACCCGAACAAGATCGGTTTAATTTGATTTAGTCTAGTTTATGCTTAAAATCATTAGTGTTGGTTCAATACAGAACTTCAATTATTTTTATTAGGTCTAATTTAACTGTTGTAATTCTTATCAATTTATTTATTTTTTTGATATATGGGAAAGGGGGAGAGAAAGGAAAGGAGAAATTTTTTTCAAAATGTTTATCTCTTTTTCAAAAAGTAAAGTAAATAACTAAAGTGCATAAAAATGTTTTTCAAATCTAAGCATTTCACAACTAAGTATTTCTAAGTATTTTCCAAAGCACCTCAAAATTTTCTATGTACTTAAATGGCTCTAGGTGAAAATCTGTCTCTCTAAGTGTTCTTGTTGCACGAAGTATTTTCAGGAAAATTTTTCTATGTATGAAAAACTTGCAAAAACTTTTTAGAAAATTTTCTAAGGGTGAAAAACTTTTTGAAAATTTTTTCTAAAGTATAGAAAGCTTGAAAAAAATGTTTAAACTTTTTCAAAAACCTTTTATCTAAGTATAAATGCTTCAGCACTTAGTCAAATCTAATGCACTTAGAAAGTTTACAAAAACTCACATATCTTTGAAAAACTCAGGAGGAGAATATTCGTTTCAGGGGGAGAAAACTGTATTTTTGTTATGAATTCTTTGCTTATTAAATATGCTATCTTTTTAACTTAACTTTTTGAACCATGTTGCCATAAATCAAAAAGGGGGAGATTGTTGGTGTCGGAAGCACAAAAGTCAAACTTGTGTTTTGATAATGGCAAAGGGTTCAGAAGTTAAGGTGGTGTTGTAATCTAACAAGCTTACTAAGTGTGCAGGAAAGTCCTAGGTACACTAGGCAAGTAGTCCTGGCACAGGGCTGGGCAAGAAGTCTTGGTCGAGGACTGGGCAAGAAGTCCTGACAGTGGGCTGGGCACCGAAGACCTGACTGGAAGTTGGGCAAGAAGTCCTTGTCGCTGTCTGGGCACGAAGATCTGATCAGAGGATTGGGCAAAAGTCCAACCGGAGGAGCCAGTTGGCAAAGAGGTAAATTCTCCTGAGAGGAGTAGGTGAGGACGCGTTCCCCATAGGAGGGACCATTAGGCGTCGGTTCAACCTAGGGTTCCATTTGGGAGACCCAAAGTCAGAATCAAGACAGCTTAGGCTGTAAATAATGTCTAACATACTTGCTTCTTGTGTTTTGGAACTAACCTTGGTTGCAGGGAATGAAGGTACGGTGTTTCTGCAGCTCAGGTGCCTCAATGGAGTGAGGTGCCTCACTGGGCTAGGCGCTCGTATGGATACGGGCACCCCAGTGCAAGGCAAAAACAAAACCATCGAAGCAAACTGCCACGAAGCCTCTGGACCAAGTCAACTCAGGCGCCTATATTAACACAGGCACCCCCATCAGCTCAGGTGCCTCATTGAAGGGGATAAGCGTTGACCGAGCCTGCGGATTGGAGTTCTCGTAGGAGAGGTCATGTGTCAGGCGACCCCATCAATACAGGCGCCCCTATGGCTCCTATAAATAGGGGTTCACCCCCAAGGCTTCAAACAATCTCGCTCACATCGCTCCCAACACTTTCGTTCAAGCGCTGCGGTCCGACAAGCTCCGACCTCGCGATTCCAGCACCGACGACGACGACCTGTTGTACTTTCAATTTCAATTCTATATCTATACTCGAACCTGTAAAAAATCATTACGAATATAGAATTGCCCAACGTAAACGATCAAGGACCGTGGGCCTTGAAGTAGGAGCCGACCACGACTCTGAACCATGTAAAAATAACTTGTGTTAGCGATTGTTTTCTTGTTTTCCGATGCGTAATCGCTCTACTTTTCTGAAAAATTTTAAGATCGATATTCACCCCCCCTATCGATTTACTCCGATCCAACAGAAAACTCCAAGAAGGGGTTCCTACCCTTCAGGCATGGAGTTTCACTATCCAAGGAGATGTGTCGAAAACATCAAAGGAGATAGAGGAAATGAAGGCGATTCCTTATGCTTCGGCAGTAGGATGCCTCATGTATGCTATGTTGTGTGTTGGGACCGGGTGCATGATGATATGGATGCGGGTTCGTAATTTTAAAATTAATTACGTGCAGCGGAAAGTTTATCATAAATAATTTCTCAAATTATTTAACCACACATCTAAGCATGCAACCTTATCTTGTGTAGACATGATCATAT
Organism: Boesenbergia rotunda; assembly: GCA_024364735.1. NCBI lineage: Eukaryota > Viridiplantae > Streptophyta > Magnoliopsida > Zingiberales > Zingiberaceae > Boesenbergia > Boesenbergia rotunda. The sequence goes on along the minus strand of JAGFNQ010007807.1, from coordinate 46,362 downwards.
ATTTAAAATTTTGCAGAAACGTAAACTAAATTACTTGTTACCTCGCGTAACTCAAAGGAAGGGATGAGATCCAACCGTAAGCATCCCTTGGAAGCTCCGCCTCTATTCGCGTCCACGCCGAGTATCTTCGGGATGACTTCGCAAAGCCACGAGTTTCGTGTTCTCGAGAACTACTAGATTCTCCGAGAACGGGACAAGAAAAACCAAGAGAGAAGTAATCACATCGGAAAAACACACCACCAAGGTTGGCCGGAATCACAATTCCGGCGAGGAGGAAGATGACTTGCGCCCAATCTCAAGGTGATGATGGCTGGAGAGGAAGATCGTCCCAACGGAAGAACTTCATCGCCTCGGTGCTTCTCCTTGTGCTCACGGCATGTAGAAGGGAGGACAGGCTTGTGGCCGACCAAGAGGAAGAAGGGAGGAGAGGGAGAGAGCCCAAGCAAGAATACTTGGATTGATCTCCAAGCCTTGCCTTGGGTCCTTTATATAGTGGTCTCTCAACCGCCAAGTCTCTTTTTTCTTATGGAATAAATTTTCACAAGAAATTTATCATATATATTTTATATGACTTATTCCATCATGCCAAGTTTTATCATATTTTAATTTATGATAAAAATCAACCAAGTCACTTTTTTCTTATGGAAAGAAATTTCTTATCATGGTAAATCAATCCATGATTGATTTTATAAAATAAAATAAACCAATCTATGGTTCAGTTTAATTTCCATGAAAAATAAATTTCTTTATACAAATTTCTTTATCATGGTAAATCAATCCATGATTGATTTTATAAAATAAAATAAACAAATCCATGGTCCATTTTAATTTCCATGAAAAATAAACCAAACCTTGGTTTAAAAATTTTTATCATCCATAATTTTATAAAACAAACCACACTTGGTTTATTTTATAAATTGAACCGAAACTTGGTTCTCTCCCTTTGTTGTTGCCGACCAAGTAAAGAGGGTGGGGACCCTCTTTGGCCGGCCTATCCAAGCCACGCCCAAATGAATTAAACCAATTTAATTCATCTATTAAGTCCTCAAAAGACTTAGCCATTTTACGCTTCCGATGCGTCTCTGAAAAATTCAGATTCGACTTATCGTTTGGCTCAACCAAACCTAATCTCTCTTGATTGGAAAATCTAATTTTTAATTCGTTTTAAATCCCTCGGATTACTCGTAGTGCGTGTGACTAAATAGGCTTTCGATTTATGTTGACCGTCTATAATTAACCAATTATAGAATGATCATGAGTGGCACCTAGTAGTACATCATGATCCCCAATTAATCGAAAGATCAACGGTTGACCTCAGAAACAATTCTGAACCCCTTCAGTAGCTATAATGAATCGTGCCCCATTCCCTTCACCATCGTATACCCACTTGGTTCAGGACATGGTCTATGTGTGTCAGTCCCCACTAGGTTGACTACGTCACACCTAACCCAAGTAACGTTTTCTCATCCTACAGATTCTAATTACTCTCATGTATTTAAGAGATTCATACTCTGAACATGTCATGCTTTGGCCAGAGGCTTCGGGTAACAATCCGACGATAGGCCTCGTGTATACATCTCCTCGCAAGGAGTGGTGAATCCTTTATAGACTGTTCAAACATCTTCGGGCACTTCGGCTTATACCCAATCATCCTGGGTCCACACCTCCTTGGAGATGCTTGCTTATGATGTTAAAGTATAAGTCTCCATGACCAAGATGACTTGAACACCGCAAGTCAAAGGAACATCGCACTTAAGCTGTAGTAATAACTTCACTGACATGTCTATATGTAGACTACCATATGAAGTTTTACAGCCAGTCACTCCAATGAACTAGTTCCCTTAACTAGCATTCATGTTTATCTCCGGACATCCCAATGTCACCAGCCAGTGAGAATCAGCTGATTAGAGAATAACCCATGCTAGTCTCAACAGAATTGATAGTGTCCGTATTTATCAATTCATCGACTAGGGACAATTTCAATACTTCACAATTGCACATGTAGAGATAGTCACTAGTTGTGAATTCATCACAAATTCTCTCATGCTTTGAATTGTATTGTCGACATTCAGTAAATGAGTTTATGATCTCAATCAAATACATAAACATGGATACTCAAATAGTGAATATTCATTTATCAAAATAAATGATTACAATCATAAGACGATTGCCTTAGGACACTTTTCTCATATCACTAACAAACTCCCACTTGGCCTAATGCCAATCGCTACGGTATCCAATACCACAGGCTCTAACATGTCCCTCAAACTTGCTTTGAGGCAAGGCCTTAGTTAAAGGATCCGCTAAATTCCTTTCAGTGGGAATTTTCTCAATTTGTATATCATTCCTACTTATAATCTCTCTGATCAGATGATAGCGGCGAACCACATGTTTGGATCGTTGATGAGACCTTGGTTCCATCGCTTGTGTAATAGCTCCATTGTTGTCGCAATAAACCGGTATTGCTTCATCAATGGTTGGAACCACACCAAGTTCTGAGACAAACTTCTTGATCCAGACTGCTTCCTTTGTTGCTTCCGATGCTGTAATATATTCCGCTTCCGAGGTAGAATCCGCTATGGTGTCTTGCTTGGAACTCTTCCAACTTATTGCGCTTTCATTCAAAATAAATACGTATCCGGATTGAGATTTGGAGTCATCCTTATCTGTCAGGAAACTGGCATCTGTATACCCATGTATTACTATATCACCTTCTCCATATATGTAACGCCCGCTTTTTTTTTCTTTCCATAAAGCGGCGTTACGTTAACATGGGTAGGGCAGGTAGACATCATAAGGCAGCGGACTCATTTTAACTTTACTCATACATGCCCTACTACCATTCTTAACATAATGACATGAGAACTTGGCATATTGACTTCATACTTAAGCATCATATCATGTCATACTTAACATCACATCATAGAGTTCCATAAGTCATTATTCAAGCATATAAGTAACCAAGGTAAAGTTATAGCATAAACGGTAAACATATGGTTTCCTGGGCCAAGTCACTACCACACACATGCGTTCTTGCCCTCCTGCTGCTTCCTCATTGTCCCCTTGAATGATCTGCGGTATAAGGAAATATGACTATAAGCACACGGGCTTAGTAAGACTCGTTCCTACTCACAAAAACCATTCGGCATTTCATAATGAGCACATGAAACCTTAACATACTTGGTGCTCTACTTAGAACATAACAACTTGAATCACTTATCATATACTTGACATGGCATGAACATAAACGTAAGTGAACATTCCTAGCATGGCATGAGACATGGCATAAACGTAAACATAGTAAACATTCTAAGCATGGCATGCTACATGGCATAAACATAAACATAATAAACATTCCCAGCATGGCATAATACATGGTATAAACATAACATAATAAACATTCCTAACATGGCATAATACATGGTATAAACATAACATAATAAACATTCCTACCATGGCATAATACATGGTATAAACATGTCTATAAAGTGTAAACCAACTCGTATAGCATAAACATAGGCATACTTCCTATCATAGCATATGAGCATCTTCTCAACATAATCATGACATAGATCATTTACCCTTAGGCATATTTCTTAACATGAAGCGTAAGCATAAAATCTTATTAGCATAGCATAATGCATAACATGAATGAATGCATGAGTGGAATGCATATACATAAGGATGCTTAACTTTTAAAACATACTTTTAAATGTTTAAACATAATCATCATATCATTGGGGTCCCCGGCTTGTACCACATACATACATGATAAGCACGCATCCCTAGCAAATCCGAGGTAGTGAGCCCCGACCTACTAGGGTAAGGATAGCATAGTCGGTAGTCCCCAAACCGAGGCATTATTAAGGAGCCCATCCCTGTTGCACAGCTCTGGTAGTGCCAGAATCGTGGACAGCATAGTCGGTAGTCCATAACCGGGGCGTTCTTAAGGTGCCCATCCCTTGGACCCATACTTCGGTCCGGTACAAGCCCATTCATAAAGTAAAATACTTTACATGTTTCATCATTCATAAGACATTCATGTTGATGCAGTCTGGCCCGGTTGTTGTTTTGGTGTTTGACAATGATTTAAGTTTGGTTGAGTGAATTCAGGTTAAAGTCCTGGTCGGGGACTGGGCATGAAATACCGGTGAGTGAAGCCGGGTCCTAGTGAGTGAAGCCAGGTGATTGGAAATCCCGGTGAGTTAAGCTGGGTCCTGGTGAGTGAAGCCAGGTGATGGAAATCCCGGTGAGTGAAGTCGGGTCCTGGTGAGTGAAGCCAGGTGTTGGAAATCCCGTTGAGTGAAGCCGGGTCCTGGTGAGTGAAGCCGGGTGTTGGAAAAGTCCTAATTCGGAAGGATTGGGTGAAAAGTCCTAGCTTGGAGGGCTAGGTGAAAAGTCCTAACTTGGAGGGTTAGGTGCAAATTCCCATCCTGGAGAATTAGGTGAAAAAGTCCTGGCTTGGAGGGTCAGGTGCCTAGCTTGGAGGGCTAGGTTGGATGAAGTTCTAACTCAGAGGGGTTGGGTGAAAAGTCCTAGCTTGGAGGGCTAGGTGAAAAGTCATAGCTTGGAGGGCTAGGTGAAAAGTCCTAACTTGGAGGGTTAGGTGCAAATTCCCAACTTGGAGAGTTAGATTTAAAAATCCTTAGCTTGGAGGGCTAAGGTGAATGAAATCCTAGCTTGGAAAGCTAGGTCTGCGCCCCTGGATCGGTCTGGTGACCGATCAGGGAGTTGGCACGCTGCTCCTTCGTGGATCGGTCTGGTGACCGATCCAGCGATGGCTGATCAGTCTGGTGACCGATCAGGGAATATGTTGTTGGATCGTGAAAACCGATAGAGCGGGGGGTGAATATCGGAAATCGTTCTTTTTCGGAAAACTAAGAGTAAGTGCACAGCGGAAATAAAAATAAGAGACACAGCACAAAGACACGGTGGTTTTTACTTGGTTCGGAGCCTGTGTCGACTCCTACTCCAAGGCCCATGGTCGTTGACCGTTTACTTTGGGAAATTCTATATTCGCGCAAAATAGTTTACAATAATTGATTACAAATAAGTGCAAAAATAATAATATTAAAATTTCGATCTTCGTTAACGACGTCTGGAGTGGATTGGCTTGTTCGGGGTAGCGGGACGTCGTCGGCTCGAGTTAGAGTGTATCCGGAGCAAGGCACGAGCGTAGAAGATCGTTGGAGCGTTGAGAGAACTGATGTTCTGAAGCCTTGGTCGAGGGGTCCTTATATAGAGCCAGGGGGCACCCGGGACGTCGGGGGCGCCCCCCACGTGGCCTTCGATCCGCCAGAGCCTCGGTCACGTCTGATCCTCTGGATCCGCTTTGACCAGGGCGCCCGGAGCGCTCGGGGCGCCCGCATTGACCGGGTCAAAGTCTTATCGCCTTGGCTTCGAGGGGTTCGGGTTCGATGTATGCGCATGGGGGCGCCCGCAGCGCAGGGGGCGCCCGGGAGCAACGGGGGCGCCCGGGAGCACGGGGGCGCCCGACCCAGTGTGTATTCGAACCGTTCTTCTTGTTACTTGTTTTGTATGGCCCTTGGGGGCGCCCGGGACGCTCCGGGCGCCCTACTCAGCAACTGCCTCTCTCCTTTGAGGCTTTCTGAGCTGAAGTCACACGTTCCTTCGGTCCTGCATCCAGGGTTAGTCCAAAACACAATAACATAATAATTTATTAGATTTATACAGCCTTAGCTGTCTTGGTTCTGACTTTGGTCTCCAAAATGGAGCCCTAGGTCGAACCGACGCCTACTGTTCCCTCGACGGGGAACGCGTCCTCACCTACTCCTCTCGGGAGAATTTACCTGATGCCAACCGTTCCTCTGGTTGGACTTTTGCCTGACGGTCCTTTGTCAGGTCTTGGAGACCGAGCTGCCCTTCGCTCAGTGCCTAGCATTCCTTCGCTAGGGCTTTAGTCCCAAGCTGTCCTTCGCCTGCCGCCTAGCAGTCCTTCGCTAGGTCTTGGATACTGGCAGTCCTTCGCCAGTTGCCTAGCAGTCCTTCGCTAGGGCTTGGATACCTGGCAGCCCTTCGCCAGGTGCCTAGCAGTCCTTCGCTAGGGCTTTTTACCCTGGCATTCCTTCGCCAGTGCCTAGCAGTCCTTCGCTAGGGCTTTGTCTCTGCACACTTAATGAGCACATTAGATAACAAACAATACTTAACTTTGAATCCTTTGCCAATATCAAAACCAGGTTCGATATGGTGCTTCCTGCACCAACAATCTCCCCCTTTTTGATTTATGGCAACACGATTCAAAGTTAAGTAAAAACATATAACAATTAATAACAGAAGATAAAAACACAATGAAGTATGAACATAATAGATTTGAAAAAAAATCCCTTTATTTCTCATACTCCCCCTAAGACCCTGAATATATAGTACTTAACTTTAACCTTTCCTCCCCCTTTGACATATATCAAAAACGTACATGGGCGAACAAGGTAAAATTTTGAGAAATTTTGCAAACCTAAATTTTGTTAAATAACATTTACTTACAAGGTTTTGCAAAAAGAAATTTAATTAGGCAAAATTTTGAAGGCAAATTTCCCTAACAAATGGTTCAACTTTGAGAACTGGGAGAAAACCTTGCTTGGAAATACTTTGTGTATTTTGAAAAACAAAATCTTAAAAAAAAATTTCTAGACAAGTTTTTTCACTAAGACAAACATTTGCCAAAATTTTCAAAAAGTCTTTGCTTAGGCAAATTTTGTTTACTAAGTAAAAATCTACTTAGAACTATTTGTTTGGAAACACTTTGTACATTTTGGAAAACAAGGTCTTTAAGTATAAGTTTTAAACCATTTCTAAGATAAAAAATAATTTATGTATCAGAGCCTATGAGTTTTGAAAACATAAAAATACTTAGCATAATTCTTGAAAGTATAGCAAAAAAAACTTTAAGATGCACCAACAAAACTCCACTTAAAAAATATTTTATATTTGTAGGCAAATCTTTTAGAAACTTCATGCACTTAGAACACTATTGCCTTTACAAGTATTAGTACTTTTCAAAACATTATACTTTGAAAAATAGAAGTACTTTTGAAGATTATACAAAAAAAATTAATTTTATTTTGAATACTTGACTTGATTTCTTTTCCAGTCTGACACAATCCTAGGAAACCTTGTTAACTACAAGGACATTTTCCTAAGTGTCCTGGAAATTTTTCAACCCAAGTAAAATAATATTCCTAAGTATTTCAAAAATAATTTTATAAGCCACAAAAATTTCGAAAAATAATAGTATTTTTAAAAAAATTATTTAAGTTTTCAAACAGATTTTAAACTTGCAGTTCATGAAAACATATAGTTTTGAAAATGTGCAATAATTCTTTTAATTTGATCTCCCCCTAAACTTGACGCAGTCCTTGGAAGCTTGTTAACTACAAGTATTCTTCCTCTGAGTTCTTAGGGTTCAGTTCAGATCAAAGGAATTTATCTAACAATTTCAAAACAAATAATTACCAAAAATATTTCAGAAATTCTTCTTTTAACTCAAACTCCCCCTAAATTTGACACATCCTAGGAGTCCTTGTAGATCATGAAGTGGACCTTCCTCTGTGTCTTTAGGGTTTATTAAAATTAAAAGAATAATTTTGAATAACCTTCTGAGTATGATAACTTTCAAAGAGATACATTTTTGAAAATAGTTTTCGAAAAATATTTTGAAATGATGATAATTTTCAAACATATAGTAGTATACGAAGGTTTTTGAATTAATTTTTGAAAACCTTATCGAGATGATAATAAGATTTAGAGCATAAGGTTTTTGAAAAACAATTTAATTTTTTGAAAAGTATTAAAAGAAACTCCCCTGTATCTGACACAGTCTGACATTTGTCTAAGTTCTTTTAGGGGTTTTAGTGTTGAGCAGGTTTGACTATGTTGACTAGGGTTGATTATTTTGACCAATGATGACCAAAAAAAACAAGCCCGAGTCTATCGAGATATTTAACATGAATTTTTATATTTAAAAAAAATGTTAGAAATGAAAGGGTAGGTTATAGTTCAATAAATTGACAAAACAAAATAGAGATAATTTTGCAAACCTTTTCATTTAAAAGCATAGTGAATTATACTTTTAGGTCCTAGATATCTCACCCAGTTCTATGTGATCAAACATGTTGACCTTATGGGTTGTGTGAGACAAATATTTTAATTTTGAAGATAAATGATTGACAATAATTATATTGAATTTTGAGAATAATTGAGTTGAATTTGAGAATAATTAAGAGTAATTGAGTTGAATTTTGAGAATGATTAGTTGAGAATAATTAAGTTGAATTTTATTTATTTGAATAATTTTGAATTATTTTGAATTTGATTGAATTAAATTGATTTAATTTGATTTAATTGAATTAATTGGATTTAATTGGATTTAATTGAATTAATAAAGATTTAATTGGATTTAATTGAATTAATTATGATTTAATTGAATTAATTAAGATTTAATTGGATTTAATTGAATTAATTAAGATTTAATTGGATTTAATTGGTTTAATTAAGATTTAATTGGATTTAATTGAATTAATTAAGATTTAATTGGATTTAATTGGTTTGGTTGGACTCAACTTTTAGGTCCTAAGCATCTCACCCATTTCTAAGTGACAAAATAGGATATCCTTAACTGTTTTGTGAGATGCATATTTTAATAGAGAGATTTATTTTGAAAAGGTCATGATTAATTTTGAAAAGTTGAATTAATTTTTAAACCCAATTTAAATTTGTTTTGAAAAGAGATATTTGAATCTAAAATTAACTGAAAATTTGTGTTAGATTCGAATTTAACAAAGAGTAAATTGAATTTGAATTTCAAAAATTGGCTTCCAGGTCTTGGCGAGGCACTAGGCCTTCTTTGGCCGTAGCCTTATGGGATCATCCACCCTTTCCTAGACAAAGCCTTTTAGTGAAATTTCATTTTCAAAATTACTTTTTGGTAAATTCTGGTCTAACTAGTTTGGGTCTTGGATCGGTAGCTTCGGCTAGTTTCACCAGTCTAAAGAGACCAAGTAGACTTGATCTTATTAGAATTGGTTTCCCTAACGTACTATCATCTCACCGCCACCCAATACTATGTTGTCAAATTTCAATTAAACCTTTAGTCCTTAAACTAAACAATCCTAATTTTAAGCAAAAAAAACATAAAAAGAAACATACAATTAAAGCAAACAATTATCTAAGTAAGATCACCATTGGAGTAATACTCCGGATTTTCAAAATTAGCAAGACTATGAATTAAATTTTCTAACATATTAAATTTATATGAATTAATTACGTTGTTTGAGATAAATAATGGGTTTTTAAATTCTGTAAATTTACCTTTTGATTCCCGGTTGGGAATCTCCCCCTTGATACTTGTCGTCTTTCCTTTTTGTGTCTTTAGCATCTTGTAGTGATCACGAGCTGATCGGACCGGTTTGGTTCGATCTCTTTCTTTGTCGTCAAATTCTGAGTCTGAGTTGGACTCAGGTACAGGTTGAATCTTCTTCTTTGGTGGTTCTCTTGGATTTTTCCCTGCAATAAAAACTATACCTTCCTCGGCCATTATAGTATCAGTTTGATTATTTAATTCTAATTTTGAAAAGAGTTTAAAATCAATTACCGTCTCAGTTAATTCGTTTTCTAAGTCTGGCTTGGATTCGGGTTCAGACTCTGACTCGGCTGTTTGTGCTTGGACCGAGAGTGCAAGACTGCTTACTTGATCTTCTTCTTCATTTGATTCGTCCGATGATTCGAACATCTCTCCTTCAAAGACCTCAATATTCGAGCTCTCTTCGTGTAGGTTGATTAGCTTCTCCCACATTTCTTTAGCACATCCAAATGAGCCGACTAGCTTGAGTTGTTCGTTGGTTAGACCACACTGAAGAATTGCAGTTGCCCTTGCATCTGTCTCGATTTGGTTGAGCGTTGGTTCATCCAGTTTGTCCCACGCAATTGATTGTCCATCTTCTGTAGGAAGGGAGAACCCTGTTTGAATGATCATCCATATGTCCATATGGGCCTTCAGATGGAACTCCATTTGACTTTTCCAATAAGTGAAGTTCTCGCCGGAGAATAGCGGTGGACGGGCACTATTCCACTCTTGGTTGGCCATTTAATTTAAACCTCGTATACAAGAGAAACACAAAAATGTACCAAGACTTGGTCTTGGATTAGTAGTGCGGGAGAAGAAAAAAAGTAGGCCCAAAAAAAAAATTACACGAATTTCGAGGCGAAATAATAATAAAATAATAAAAACAATTTATGATAAATTTTTGAAAATGATGATTTTGTCAATTCTGATTAATAATGAAAAAGTAAGATTTTAATGTTTGGGAAAAATTTTGCTCAAATTAAAGTAGCACGAATTTCGAGAAAAAAATATTAAAATAATAATAATAAAAAATTATTACAAATTTTCAAAAATTGTTTGTTTTATCAATTCAGACTTATGGTGAAAATATGAACGAGATTATTTATTTAAAAATAAAAGGCGAACGAGATTGAGTGGTGTTGCACCAACCTCAATCAAAGAAAAAGAAAAAAAAATTAAAACTATTTTGTAAAATCCGAAAATACTCTCAAATTGGTGGTTGCACCAAATTTGAGCTTCCCCGCTCTGATTCCACTTGATGGATCGTGAAAACCGATAGAGGGGGGGTGAATATCGAAAATCGTTCTTTTTCGGAAAACTAAGAGTAAGTGCACAGCGGAAATAAAAATAAGAGACATAGCACAAAGACACGGTGGTTTTTACTTGGTTCGGAGCCTGTGTCGACTCCTACTCCAAGGCCCACGGTCGTTGACCGTTTACTTTGGGCAATTCTATATTCGCGCAAAATAGTTTACAATAATTGATTACAAATAAGTGCAAAAATAATAATATTAAAATTACGATCTTCGTTACCGACGTCCGGAGTGGATTGGCTTGATCGGGGCAGCGGGACGTCGTCGGCTCGAGTTGGAGTGTTTCCGGAGCAAGGCACGAGCGTAGAAGATCGTTGGAGCGTTGAGAGAACTGATGTCCTGAAGCCTTGGTCGAGGGGTCCTTATATAGGGCCAGGGGGCGCCCGGGACGTCGGGGGCGCCCCCCACGTGGCCTTCAGTCCGCCAGAGCCTCGGTCGCGTCTGATCCTCTGGATACGCTTTGACCGGAGCACCCGGAGCGCTTGGGGCGCCCGCATTGACCGGGTCAAAGTCTTATCGCCTTGGCTTCGAGGGGTTCGGGTTCGATGTATGCGCATGGGGGCGCCCGCAGCGCAGGGGGCGCCCGCAGCGCAGGGGGCGCCCGGGAGCAGCGGGGGCGCCCGGAGCACGGGGGCACCCGGCCCAATGTGTATTCGAACCGTTCTTCTTGTTACTTGTTTTGTATGGCCCTTGGGGACGCCCGGGACGCTCCGGGCGCCCTACTCAGCAACTGCCTCTCTCCTTTGAGGCTTTCTGAGCTGCAGTCACACGTTCCTTCGGTCCTGCATCCAGGGTTAGTCCAAAACACAATAACATAATAATTTATTAGATTTATACAGCCTTAGCTGTCTTGGTTCTGACTTTGGTCTCCAAAATGGAGCCCTAGGTCGAACCGACGCCTACTGTTCCCTCGACGGGGAATGCGTCCTCACCTACTCCTCTTGGGAGAATTTACTTGATGCCAACCGTTCCTCTGGTTGGACTTTTGCCTGACGGTCCTTTGTTAGGTCTTGGAGACCGAGCTGCCCTTCGCTCAGTGCCTAGCATTCCTTCGCTAGGGCTTTAGTCCCAAGCTGTCCTTCGCCTGGCGCCTAGAAGTCCTTCGCTAGGTCTTGGATACTGGAAGTCCTTCGCTAGGGCATGGATACCTAGCAGCCCTTCGCCAGGTGCCTAGCAGTCCTTCGCTAGGGCTTTGTCTCTGCACACTTAATGAGCACATTAGATAACAAACAATACTTAACTTTGAATCTTTTGCCAATATCAAAACCAGGTTCGATATGGTGCTTCCTGCACCAACATATGTGTTTCACTCACTGCACAGCTCCTGATCGGTCTGGTGACCGATCAGGGAGCGAACAGTGAGTTGAGTTCGCCTACTGATCAGGCTCCGATCGGTCTGGTGACCGATCAAAGACTTAGGACTTAATTTTCCAAGTTACTGTTCACTCAGACCTGGACCGATCAGGATGGAGCCTGATTGGTCTGGATGCAGACTGATTGGTCTGGTGACCGATCAGGGTAGAGCCTGATTGGTCTGGTGACCGATCAGGCTGAAACCTAGATTGGTCTGGGGACCAATCAGGAGTATGCAGAAGACTGCTGGATCGGTCTGGTGACCGATCAGGGTCCTTCCTGATCGGTCTGGTGACCGATCAGGCGCAGAACTTTAATTCAAATACGCTGTCAGAAGCTCTGATCGCGTCTATTTTCACTGCCGATTCTCTTCTACATCGCTGATTATGTTTGATATGCATTGCTAAGCTTCTATTGGAGTGTGCAGGCTTTACAGGGATGATTCAAACATTCGAGGAGAGTCAATGGGAGGCTTTCCTTGGAGCAGGTTTGTTTGTTTCTCCTTCTCAGGTTTCAACGGCAACTGGAGCAGCTGGCAACTGACGGAGACTTAGCTGGAGAGGAGGTCTTCAGTGGACTGAGTGCTCAGCGAGGTCAGTGGGTTCAGGTTGGCTCAGTGTATGCTGGCGAAGCTTGTGATGGTGAGCAGAGCTTAAGAGACAAAGCTGGATGCAGAGGAGCGGTGGCGAACAAGACAGAAACTTGGGATGTTTGGCTGGGCTGTGTTCGTGCTCTCTGTTGCTTTGTGCTTGAGCTTTCTTGTACATCTTTGTGAGCTTGTCTTCTCGAGTGTCTCGTGAGCTTAACATTGTATCCATCTGTTAGATCACTTGTGGAGAGGTTTCTCCACCGAGAAGGAGGCTTCTACTATCCAGAGTTCACCGGGGCTTGATCTGCCGACGATCAAGAGATCTCCCACCTTACGGGCACGCCAAGGAGTAGGGGCAAGTTATCCCCGAACCTTGTAAATGGTCCTTGTTAGCGATCCTTGGTTTGTATTCTCTGTTTCTGCAGTTTTGTTAAGTTTGCTTCTCTGCATTTGTTTTGTTTCCGCTGCTACTAACTTAAGTGCAGAGAAGATTCGAAAAGAGCCTAGAAATTGTGTCTGGCTAGATTCACCCCCCCCCCCCTCTCTAGCCATCTCATTCCCAACAAGTGGTATCAGAGCTTGGGGCTCTGTTCACGGCTTAACATCCGAGAGCTTACAACAAGATGGCTGGAAGAGAAGGAATGAGCACAAACCGACCTCCATTCTTTGACGGCACAGATTTTCCATATTGGAGGTCAAGGATGGAGTTCTATCTCAAGACCAACATCAGTTTGTGGTTTACCGTGAAGGAGGGCTTCATCCTTCCAAGAGATGGTGAAGGAAAAGAGCTAGACTTCTCCATGTGGTCAGCTGAACAAATCAAAAGGGGAGAAGCGGATGCTAAGGCTGTGGTCTCCTTGCAATGTGGGATGACAAAGGACCAACTCATCAAAGTTGGTCCCTTTACAAGTGCAAAGGACCTATGGAACAAAATCTTTGAGCTCCATGAGGGAACTCAAGATACACGGATAGTCAAGAAGGACCTCCTTCTCAGCCAACTCCAAAACTTGACAATGGGAGAAAACGAAACTGTAAGTATGCTTCATTGTCGGTTCAAGGATATCTACAATGGGCTTCATTCCATCAGTGAGAAGGTAGAGGAACGAGACTTCGTAAGGTATGTTCTCAAAGCTTTTCCTAGGAACGCGTTGTGGTCATCCATTGTGGATGCTTACAAGGTTTCCAAGGACTTATATTTTGTTAAGTTAGATGATTTATTTTGTGAGATGGAATTACATGAGATCTCTAACCAAAGCCCAAAGGAGAAAGGTATAACTTTTGTGGCAGGAAACAAAAGAAAGAAGAAAGAAAAGGAGGAGGAAACTTACTGTCAAGTGGCTCTAGTGGCCTTAGAGGACTCGAGAGAAGAAAGTGATAACGAATCAAGCTCCTCAACCGCATCTTCATCATCTTCGAATGATGAAGAGGTAATCTCTCCGGAATTAGATAAATGCTATAGGATGATAGCATGCTTAACTAAATTGTTAAAGAAATCAAAGAATAAGATTAAGTCATTGAAATATGAAGTAGAAAAATTGAAAACCTCTAAGGATGAGGTAATTGATGTTATGCATGATAAGTCTCTTGAGGATGAAAATAAGGATTTGAAAAGCAAAGTTGAAAACCTCAAGAATATTCTTGAGAAGTTTTCAACTAGCTCTAAAACTCTAGACATGATACTTAATTCACAAAAAGCGGTTTACAACAAGGTTGGCTTAGGTTACCAACCTAAAGAATCAAGTTTCATGTCATTGATGTCTAGAACCCATTTTAGATCACAAAATAATTCTAGGGTTCAAAAGGTTAGAAAGAAATTGACTAAGGCATGGGTGCCAAAGTCATTCATTGAAGATTCATTAGGTCCCAAAATTTGGGTACCCAAAACCTCTATTTTTCGAATTATATGAGCATTAATTAAGGGGGAGTATCTATCAACATTGGTTGTTGATAATTGGTACTCCAAACCCATGACCAAGGAAAAATTGTCATTCACATGGTGGTTATGGAAAATTCAAATTAAATGTTTTGATCTCCATTGGTTAAGTTCTTATAACAATATGATCTCTTGGCTAGTGATTTATGAAATTTCACTTGAGTAGTGAGGACATTTTCATGCAATGAATGATAGTATATCCATGCTTCAAAATAAATCTACAAGTTTTGGAAAAATTGCATGAAGAGTTTAGATTCACACATAACTTGCTCTTAGCATGAATTGGTTAAAAGAATTGGTTGTATTGTTGCAATTTGTGTTTTCATGGAAGTTATGGTTTATGAAATGTCTTATCTCAAGTCCAAGTATGCCATGATTATCTTGTATGTGTTATAACACATAAATGCATGTTGAAGAACAAGATGAACATATAGTTTAGGCTGATCATTATAAAAATCTCACAAGGTGTCACCATGAGTTTTAAAATTCACTGTTTAACCTTCTATGACCTAGTGATTCCCGTGTATCAAACTAAGGTTTCTTGATATGATCATGCCTTGATGAATCTTGATTTAGTTAAGGGACATAAACCATGTTGTTTATTTGTAATAAGGGAAACCCTTCTTTAGAATCAAACAAATTAAAATCAATTGAGTTGGGGTTTAGGAATGCTTGAAACCTGATAGACAAATTTAGGGATTATGGAATTGAAAAAAAATTATTTTGAGCAAACTTGATCATACATTGAGTTTGATACAAACTTAATGTTAATTTGATACAAATCTATTTTGAATTATCGAACATAGATTTTGGGACCAAAATCATGTTTTCATACGAACCTGTCTTTTGGTTTCTGAAAATTTGAGTCTGAATTATGAAATCTGACCAGAACAAACAAATCAGACTTTTGAATCCACCCTGATCGGTCTGGTGACCGATCAGGCACCATTCTGATCGGTCCGGTGACCGATCAGATCAATGCTGATCAGAGGTATCAGACTACTTTCCAGACCGACTCCCTTTTCATCAAATTGTATCAGTGTAATGATCATACCACCAACAAAACTGATACACACAAGTCCAATTGAAACATATTTGATCACACATTGGTACAAACCTGGTACTAAGGGAGCACAAATTTGTTCAAGTGATACAAACCTGGTACATAATAGTGATTTGATACAAACCTATGTTGGAATGTTCAAATTCATAAGAAAGGGTTTGTTGAGTCATGACTCTTATTCTTAATGTCGTGTTTCAGAAATTTTTCTGAAATGACGAATATCAAGAGAGTCCTCTCTCCTGTTATGGGAAGCAAATTGTCAATGCAGTCTGATCAGGAACGTATCAGAGGTCAGAAATTTTTCTGAAATCTGATCGCTCCCCAGACTAATCAAAATATTTCTGTATCCAGTAATCAACGAGCCTGATCGGTTACGGAGACAAATCACGACTATGTATCAGATACAGATGCATTCCTTACTAGTCCTATGAAGCATATACATATTTGACCATGATATACTTCTGTATATGTCTTCACATGGAAGTCGAAGTGTTAATGCAGTCCGATCTTGAACGAATCAGAATTACAGAAATTTTTTTGAAAATTGATAGTTCATAGATAAATCAGAAATTTTTCTATATCGATCATCAGTCTGATGGAACTGCGATAATTATTGCCATATGATGCATATACATTGTTGCCATGATCCATCTATGGTATATGCCTCTCATATGCAATTCAAAAATCATCCTTTGACTTACTTGTCATATGAAACATATACATGCTCGACCATGATATTATTCTGTATATGTTTTCATGTGCGATTCAAAAAATTATCCTTTGATTATTCTGGGTTTGGGGAGAGACCCGTGTTTGAGGGGGAGTTTGATGTTTAAACTTAATAACCATACCCTTTTCGATGTTTGACAAAGGGGGAGAAAACGACTGATTAAGTTTATGGGTATTATAGGGGGAGGATCAAGTTTATGGGTATTATAGGGGGAGGATCATGATTCCCTTATGAGAATTGAATGGACTTCAATTGATTGATACCTAAACTTAAATCGGGTTGTCAAACAACAAAAAGGGGGAGATTGTTGATGCAGTCTGGCCCGGTTGTTGTTTTGGTGTTTGACAATGATTTAAGTTTGGTTGAGTGAATTCGGGTTAAAGTCCTGGTCGGGGACTGGGCATGAAATCCCGGTGAGTGAAGCCGGGTCCTGGTGAGTGAAGCCAGGTGATTGGAAATCCCGGTGAGTGAAGCCGGGTCCTGGTGAGTGAAGCCAGGTGATGGAAATCCCGGTGAGTGAAGCCAGGTCCTGGTGAGTGAAGCCAGGTGTTGGAAATCCCTGTGAGTGAAGCCGAGTCCTGGTGAGTGAAGCCGGGTATTGGAAAAGTCCTAGTTCGGAAGGGTTGGGTGAAAAGTCCTAGCTTGGAGGGCTAGGTGAAAAGTCCTAACTTGGAGGGTTAAGTGCAAATTCCCATCCTGGAGAATTAGGTGAAAAAGTCCTGGCTTGGAGGGTCAGGTGCCTAGCTTGGAGGGCTAGGTTGGATGAAGTTCTAACTCGGAGGGGTTGGGTGAAAAGTCCTAGCTTGGAGGGCTAGGTGAAAAGTCCTAGCTTGGAGGGCTAGGTGAAAAGTCCTAACTTGGAGGGTTAGGTGCAAATTCCCAACTTGGAGAGTTAGATTTAAAAATCCTTAGCTTGGAGGGCTAAGGTGAATGAAATCCTAGCTTGGAAGGCTAGGTCTGCGCCCCTGGATCGGTCTGGTGACCGATCAGGGAGTTGGCACGCTGCTCCTTCGAGAATCGGTCTGGTGACCGATCCAGCGATGGCTGATCGGTCTGGTGACCGATCAGGGAGTATGTGTTTCACTCACTGCACAGCTCCTGATCGGTCTGGTGACCAATCAGGGAGCGAACAGTAAGTTGAGTTCGCCTACTTATCAGGCTCTGATCGGTCTGGTGACCGATCAAAGACTTAGGACTTAATTTTCCAAGTTACTGTTCACTCAGACCTGGACCGATCAGGATGGAGCCTGATTGGTCTGGAAGCAGCCTGATTGGTCTGGTGACCGATCATGCTGAAACCTGGATTGGTCTGGGGACCAATCAGGAGTATGCAGAAGACTGCTGGATCGGTCTGGTGACCGATCAGGGTCCTTCCTGATCGGTCTGGTGACCGATTAGGCGCAGAACATTAATTCAAATACGCTGTCAGAAGCTCTGATCGCGTCTGTTTTCACTGCCGATTCTCTTCTACATCGCTGATTATGTTTGATATGCATTGCTAAGCTTCTATTGGAGTGTGTAGGCTTTACAGGGATGATTCAAACATTGGAGGAGAGTCAGTGGGAGGCTTTCCTTGGAGCAGGTTTGTTTGTTTCTCCTTCTCAGGTTTCAACGGCAACTGGAGCAACTGGCGACTGACGGAGACTCAGCTGGAGAGGAGGTCTTCAGTGAACTGAGTGCTCAGGGAGGTCAGTGGGTTCAGGTTGGCTAAGTGTATGCTGGCGAAGCTTGTGATGGTGAGCAGAGCTTAAGAGACAAAGCTGGATGCAGAGGAGCGGTGGCGAACAAGACAGAAACTTGGGAAGTTTGGCTGGGCTGTGTTCGTGCTCTCTGTTGCTTTGTGCTTGAGCTTTCTTGTACATCTTTGTGAGCTTGTCTTCTCGAGTGTCTCATGAGCTTAACATTGTATCCATCTGTGAGATCACTTGTGGAGAGGTTTCTCCACCGAGAAGGAGGCTTCTACTATCCGGAGTTCACCGGGGCTTGATCTGCCGACGATCATGGGATCGCCCACCTTACGGGCACGCCAAGGAGTAGGGGCAAGTTATCCCCGAACCTTGTAAACGATCCTTGTTAGCGAACCTTGGTTTGTATTCTCTGTTTCTGCAGTTATGTTAAGTTTGCTTCTCTGCATTTGTTTTGTTTCCGCTGCTACTAACTTAAGTGCAGAGAAGATTCGAAAAGAGCCTAGAAATTGTGTCTGGCTAGATTCACCCCCCTCTCTAGCCATCTCGTTCCCAACAATTCACAGCATAACCATGTTACATAAAGCATGACTTAACACATGCTTGTCCTTTCATTGTTCATACTTATTGCATACCATCATGATGCCTGGAAGGCATGGGCATTATCTTCATTCATAAACATCGTATGCATCTTCTTTCATAAACTTGGCATGCATCTTTATTCATTCAACATGGCATGCATCATTATTCATACGACATGGCACACATCTTCATACATAAAACATGGCATGCATACCTAAACATCATTCTTATTCCTAGTACTTGCATGACCATAACATATAAGGTAAGCATTGCATCGAACATGACATGTTTTCATAAATATTTATCCTACTACATAGAGCTTGTATGATCATGATACATAAGGTAACATTGCATTCCTTGCCTAAGCATGATATCTATCTCAAGCATGCATAGGTAGGATTTCCATAACATTCTACCTACCATTCAAGTACATGGCATAAAACATAAGACAGTCATAATAAACCCTATTAAGCATGGCATCCAATCAAAACATACAACATAAAACATGGCGCTTAAGTTTAGGGTTATAGGTAACATGATTTCTACCACATGCTTGAACCTATACATATATATACTTCATGGTAAGCATAAACCATCATTCTTCAAACCCTAACTCCACCCCAAACCCTAAATACATGGCTTGGCCGAAACCTATAAGGAGGAGTTCCATTAATTCCATAAACATGTAAGATAGCATAAGGTAAAGGAACAACCATACATCATCTATGAGACCATAGGAAGCCATTAGGGCTCATGATTAGGGTTAACCCTAACCCTTAGCCCTTCTTCCTAGGACTGGCCGAAACCTATAAGGCCATGGGTGCATGGAAAAATTCCATTAAAACCCCCAATCAACCATTAAACATCAACTATACCATACCATAGGGGCCATTGGGGCCCTTACTTGAAGTAAGTCCTAACTTTTTGCCCTATTATCAATCTTGGCCGAAACTTGTAGGGTCTCTAGGCCATGTGAAAATTCACATAAATCATCCTCCATCTCCCTTATATCATGATAATACACAAAGTACATACTTGAAGGGTTAAAACCAACCCTAGCCATGAAATCCTTGGATAGTCCCAAGCCCTAAAGGGTCTTAGGGTACTCCAAAAATTCTTCAAAAATTATATTTATTCTCTATACATTATAAGAACACATTAGAAACATGATTGAGATTTTTAGCATCCTCATGGACCCAAAAGTCCTTGGTGTCCGAAACCCTTAGGACTAGGGTTCTTGGTTATTTTTCTTTCAACATCAATCCCAAAAACCAACCATTATATTATGCTAAAAACATAAGGAACTATTATACCACAGGTGAGGGAGTCTTACCTTGGTTGATCTTGATTTTTAGACCTTAAAAGAGAAGGAAATTGTAAATGCCTTGGACACTTGAACCCTCTTGCAATTGTAGCCTTGGAAAACCTTTAGATCTTGGTGATGAGACCTTCTTGTGGAGCTTTTCCAAGAGAGAACCTCTCCTTGAGGTTTCGGCTTGGATGAGGGAGGAGGAGGAAGAAAAATGAAATTGATGGAAGGAAGAAGGTAACTCCTAAACCCCCCCCCCCCTTCTTTATAACACATTAAGGAGGGTAAGTGAAGAGTCATGGTGTCTTTTCCTCTTCCCTTAAGCCTTAACCAAACTCCATTTCATTTCCTCATAGCACTCCCTTGCTAGGTGAATTGGTTAGAGCATGCATGGTTGTACAAGAGGTCCAAGGTTCAATCCTTGGTCCATGCACCTTATTTTTATTTTATTTTTCCTTTTATTTTCTATTATTTTCCCCAAAATTCTGAAAATTCTTTAAAAATTCCCCCATAATTATGTTAATATTTCTCATTAAAACCCCTTTATATTTATATTAATTTCTACCTAAAATTCTCCAATAATTATTGTACTAAAAAGCCCATATAAGGCCCATTAGTACTTAGTTTTCTCAATTTAAATGAGAAAATATGGATTTCTAGGCCGAATTTTGTATTAATATTTCTAGGTCCCTCAGAAAATTATCTAGACATGATCAATATTTTAAGAAAATATTAAGAGAATTTTTCGGGTCGTTACAATCCCCCATACCTCGTGAAAGTTCATCCTCGAACTTAGAATAGCTCCGGGTACTTGCGCCTCATCTCGTCCTCGCGTTCCCAGGTAGCTTCTTCGATCCGTTGACTTTGCCATAGGACCTTGACTAAGGGTACCTCCTTACTCCTCAGTTTCTTGACTTCCCTATCCAAAATCTGGATGGGTCTGCTCTCATAACTTAGGTCCTCCTGCACTTGTACTGTCTGTGGCTCGATCACTTGGTCCATGTTTGGGATACACTTTTTAATCAAGGACACATGGAATACGTTATGGATAGCTGACATCTCTGGAGGCAGCTCTAGCACATATGCCACTTTACCGACTCTTTTCAGAATCAGGTACGGCCCCACATAGCGCGGACTTAGTTTTCCTTTCTTCCCAAATCTTGTCACCCCTTCATAGGAGCCACTTTGAGAAACACCCAATCTCCAACATTAAATTCCAGTGGTCTACACCGGACATCGGCATAACTCTTCTGCCGGCTCTGAGCAATTTCTATTCGTTGTAGAATATTCTGTATAGCTCGGGTGGCGCTATCGATAACATCCGTTGTGAGCCCCATTTCCTTCTTTTCACCACCCTCGTACCAACAGATCGGAGACCTATATCTCCTCCCATACAAGGCTTCATAAGGTGCCATTCGATAGTAGCTTGGTAGCTATTATTGTAAGCGAATTCCGCTAAGCATAGATATCGACACCAACTTCCCTTGAAATCCAGGGCACAAGCTCTCAACATATCTTCTAGTATTTGATTCACCCATTCAGTTTGCCCGTCAGTCTGAGGGTGAAAGGCGGTGCTAAATCGCAATTTAGTGCCGAGAGACTTCTGAACGCATTCCCAAAAATGCGAGGTAAAGCGACCATCCCTATCTGAGATAATGGTCTTGGGAACTCCATGAAGCCTAATTACTTCCTTAACATATAATTGAGCCAGTTGCTCAATCGAATAAGTCATCTTGATCGCCAAGAAGTGAGCAGACTTTGTCAGCCTGTCCACAATTACCCATATTGCATCATATCCATTCGTAGTCCTGGGAAGCCCTGAAATGAAATCCATAGAGATGTCTTCCCATTTCCACTCCGGAATCGTTAGTGGCTGCAAAACTCCTCCGGGTCGCTGGTGTTCTACTTTTACTTGCTGGCAAGTCCTGCAAGTACTAACATGCTGAGCCACATCCCTCTTCATACCGGACCACCAGAACCTCTCCTTCAGATCCTGATACATCTTGGTGGATCCTGGATGCATCGAATAAGGGGTTTCGTGAGCCTCTGCCAGTATTTCCCTTCGAAGCTCCGGATCATTAGGAATACATAAACGATCCCTAAGGTATAGTACTCCCCCTTTGGCGATATGAAAACCATCACCCTTTGCTTCTAGGATCTCCTGTTTAATTCTCTGAAGATTCTGATCACCGTTTTGTTTGTCCAATATGTCCTCAAATAGCGTGGGTGATATTGTCATGGTGGAAAGTCGTCCAGAGATGACTTCGACCCCAAAATTCATCATTTCTCTTTCGAGTGGTCTGGGCAACTTAGATACGGACATCAAGGTGGCACTTGACTTCCGGCTGAGTGCATCGGCCACTTTGTTTGCCTTCCCTGGATGGTAGAAGATCTCACAGTCGTAGTCCTTCACCAGCTCAAGCCATCGGCGTTGTCTCATATTCAGGTCTTTCTGAGTGAAAAATATCGCAGACTCTGGTGGTCTGTATAAATCTTACACTGCACTTCATATAGATAATGCCTCCATATTTGTCGTATGGTTACTATAGGGTAGATGAGATCATTATTTATTATATTTCTGAAATTTATTTACCCAGTCTTATAAGTCTATACACAAACCTAGCCAGACTCAGTGAACTAGATGAGCTGCCGTTATGCCCAAAATAAAGAACATCATAGCGATGACTACCACTCCCTCGCTCATCTCCCCTTGACCCGCCTCCGGGTCTTCTACCGTTTCCATTGGGTCTTCTTCCTCAATCTCGGGAACCTCCTCAACCACTTCGAGGTCTTCCTCGAACATCTCAAGCATCTCGGGATCCTCCTCGAATGGCTCGGGATCCTCCTCGTACATCTCGGGATCCCCCTCGAATGGTTCGGGATCCTCCTCGTACATCTCGGGATCCTCCTCTAGCGGCTCAGGATCCTCTTCAAACATCTCGGGCTCCTCCTCCGAGTCCCCCAGATCATCCGGAAACTCATGGCGGAGAAGTTGATTACATAATTCCGTATATGAGATACGAGATCCGTGCTGCCCCCAGATCTGATGAGCAACCTCTCTCGCCCGATTGGGCAATGAACGAAGCAGAGCTCCGATCCTATGATCATCCATGACTGGAAACCCTTCCTGCTCGAGTTTCCCGAATAGCCGATCCAAAAACCCCATGTTGCCCTGAATTCCAAGGGTCAGACTGTAACCAACTTCCTCTATCCGCTCCATCAGCTCGCGGCACCTCTCAGTGTAATTCTTATGCAACATCTGGAATTGAAAAAAAATGACATTGTTAGTACCAAACCGACCAAGCCAGTACAAAACAATTTCTTTTTCAATTCGCAAATATATACAGAGAAAAACACACGCAAATCGCTTTCTTCCACCCCTCTATTATTCTCAATATTTGATTCATAAAAGAAGATAACATAGCGTTCATCGTTACATATCCTAAAGTACTATTCATCATAATCATCGTTCATACTTGCATATTCTAGAATCATAAAGTATCCTAGATTGCTTACTACTATGAGATATGCAAAGAGGTACTTACTTGGAAGCTGCAGGAAGAGGGCTTGATGTGTGTGTAGTGAGATGGTTACTGCTCTGATACCAACCTGTAACGCCCGCTTTTTTTTTCTTTCCATAAAGCGGCGTTACGTTAACATGGGTAGGGCAGGTAGACATCATAAGGCAGCGGACTCATTTTAACTTTACTCATACATGCCCTACTACCATTCTTAACATAATGACATGGGAACTTGGCATATTGACTTCATACTTAAGCATCATATCATGTCATACTTAACATCACATCATAGAGTTCCATAAGTCATTATTCAAGCATATAAGTAACCAAGGTAAAGTTATAGCATAAACTGTAAACATATGGTTTCCTGGGCCAAGTCAATACCACACACATGCGTTCTTGCCCTCCTGCTGCTTCCTCATTGTCCCCTTGAATGATCTGTGGTATAAGGAAATAAGACTATAAGCACACGGGCTTAGTAAGACTCGCTCCTACTCACAAAAACCATTCGGCATTTCATAATGAGCACATGAAACCTTAACATACTTGGTGCTCTACTTAGAACATAACAACTTGAATCACTTATCATATACTTGACATGGCATGAACATAAACGTAAGTGAACATTCCTAGCATGGCATGAGACATGACATAAACGTAAATATAGTAAACATTCTAAGCATGACATGCTACATGGCATAAATATAAACATAATAAACATTCCCAGCATGGCATAATACTTGGTATAAACATAACATAATAAACATTCCTAACATGGCATAATACATGATATAAACATGTCTATAAAGTGTAAACCATCCCGTATAGCATAAACAAAGGCATACTTCCTATCATAGCATATGAGCATCTTCTCAACATAATCATGACATAGATCATTTACCCTTAGGCATATTTCTTAACATGAAGCGTAAGCATAAAATCTTATTAGCATAGCATAATGCATAACATGAATGAATGCATGAGTGGAATGCATATACATAAGGATCCTTAACTTTTAAAACATACTTTTAAATGTTTAAACATAATCATCATATCATTGGGGTCCCCGGCTTGTACCACATACATACATCATAAGCGCGCATCCCTAGCAAATCCGAGGTAGCGAGCCCCGACCTACTAGGGTAAGGACAGCATAGTCGGTAGTCCCCGAACCGAGGCATTCTTAAGGAGCCCATCCCTGTTGCACAGCTCCGGTAGTGCCAGAACCGTGGACAGCATAGTCGGTAGTCCATAACCGGGGCGTTCTTAAGGTGCCCATCCCTTGGACCCATACTTCGGTTCGGTACAAGCCCATTCATAAAGTAAAATACTTTACATGTTTCATCATTCATAAGACATTCATAGCATAACCATGATACATAAAGCATGACTTAACACATGCTTGTCCTTTCATTGTTCATACTTATTGCATACCATCATGATGCCTGGAAGGCATGAGCATTATCTTCATTCATAAACATGGTATGCATCTTCTTTCATAAACATGACATGCATCTTTATTCATTCAACATGGCATGCATCATTATTCATACAACATGGCATGCATCATTATTCATACAACATGGCACACATCTTCATACATAAAACATGGCATGCATACCTAAACATCATTCCTATTCCTAGTACTTGCATGATCATAACATATAAGGTAAGCATTGCATCGAACATGACATGTTTTCATAAATATTTATCCTACTACATAGAGCTTGTATGATCATGATACATAAGGTAAACATTGCATTCCTTGCCTAAGCATGGTATCTATCTCAAGCATGCATAGGTAGGATTTCCATAACATTCTACCTACCATTCAAGTACATGGCATAAAACATAAGACATTCATAATAAACCCTATTAAGCATGGCATCCAATCATAACATACAACATAAAACATGGCGCTTAAGTTTAGGGTTATAGGTAACATGATTTCTACCACATGCTTGAACCTATACATATATATACTTCATGGTAAGCATAAACCATCATTCTTCGAACCCTAACTCCACCCCAAACCCTAGATACATGGCTTGGCCGAAACCTATAAGGAGGAGTTCCATCAATTCCATAAACATGTAAGATAGCATAAGGTAAAGGAACAACCATACATCATCTATGAGACCATAGGAAGCCATTAGGGCTCATGATTAGGGTTAACCCTAACCCTTAGCCCTTCTTCCTAGGGCTGGCCGAAACCTATAAGGCCATGGGTGCATGGAAAAATTCCATTAAAACCCCCAATCAACCATTAAACATCAACTATACCATACCATAGGGGCCATTGGGGCCCTTACTTGAAGTAAGTCCTAACTTTTTGCCCTATTATCAATCTTGGCCGAAACTTGTAGGGTCTCTAGGCCATGTGAAAATTCACATAAATCATCCTCCATCTCCCTTATATCATGATAATACACAAAGTACATACTTGAAGGGTTAAAACCAACCCTAGCCATGAAATCCTTGGATAGTCCCAAGCCCTAAAGGGTCTTAGGGTACTCCAAAAATTCCCCAAAAATTATATTTATTCTCTAAACATTATAAGAACACATTAGAAACATGATTGAGATTTTTAGCATCCTCATGGACCCAAAAGTCCTTGGTGGCCGAAACCCTTAGGACTAGGGTTCTTGGTTTTTTTTTCTTTCAACATCAATCCCAAAAACCAACCATTATATTATGCTAAAAACATAAGGAACTATTATACCACAGGTGAGGGAGTCTTACCTTGGTTGATCTTGATTTTTAGACCTTAAAAGAGAAGGAAATTGTAAATCCCTTGGACACTTGAACCCTCTTGCTTTGTAGCCTTGGAAAACCTTTAGATCTTGGTGATGAGACCTTCTTGTGGAGCTTTTCCAAGGGAGAACCTCTCCTTGAGGTTTCGGCTAGGATGAGGGAGGAGGAGGAAGAAAAATGAAATTGATGGAAGGAAGAAGGTAACTCCCAAACCCCCCTTCTTTATAACACATTAAGGAGGGTAAGTGAAGAGTCATGGTGTCTTTTCCTCTTCCCTTAAGCCTTAACCAAACTCCATTTCATTTTCTCATAGCACTCCCTTGCTAGGTGAATTGGTTAGAGCATGCATGGTTGTACAAGAGGTCCAAGGTTCAATCCTTGGTCCATGCACCTTATTTTTATTTTATTTTTCCTTTTATTTTCTATTATTTTCCCCAAAATTCTGAAAATTCTCTAAAAATTCCCCCATAATTATGTTAATATTTCTCATTAAAACCCCTTTATATTTATATTAATTTTTACCTAAAATTCTCCAATAATTATGGTACTAAAAAGCCCATATAAGGCCCATTAGTACTTAGTTTTCTCAATTTAAATGAGAAAATATGGATTTCTAGGCCAAATTTTGTATTTCTAGGTCCCTCAGAAAATTATCTAGACATGCTCAATATTTTAAGAAAATATTAAGAGAATTTTCTGGGTCGTTACAATCCCCCATACCTCGTGAAAGTTCGTCCTCGAACATAGAATAGCTCCGGGTACTTGCGCCTCATCTCGTCCTCGCGTTCCCAGGTAGCTTCTTCGAACCGTTGACTTTGCCATAGGACCTTGACTAAGGGTACCTCCTTACTCCTCAGCTTCTTGACTTCCCTATCCAAAATCTGGATGGGTCTACTCTTATAACTTAGGTCCTCCTGCACTTGTACTGTCTGTGGCTCGATCACTTGGTCCATATTTGGGATACACTTTTTAAGCAAGGACACATGGAATACGTTATGGATAGCTGACATCTCTGGAGGCAGCTCTAGCTCATATGCCACTTTATCGACTCTTTTCAGAATCAGGTACGGCCCCACATAGCGGAGACTTAGTTTTCCTTTCTTCCCAAATCTTGTCACCCCCTTCATAGGAGCCACTTTGAGAAACACCCAATCTCCAACATTAAATTCCAGTGGTCTACGCCGGACATCGGCATAACTCTTCTGCCGGCTCTGAGCAGTTTCTATCCGTTGTCGAATATTCTGTATAGCTCGGGTGGCGCTGTCGATAACATCCGTTGTGAGCCCCATTTCCTTCTTTTCACCACCCTCGTACCAACAGATCGGAGACCTACATCTCCTCCCATATAAGGCTTCATAAGGTGCCATTCCGATAGTAGCTTGGTAGCTATTATTGTAAGCGAATCCCCCTAAGGATAGATATCGACACCTACTTCCATTGAAATCCAGGACACAAGCTCTCAACATATCTTCTAGTATTTGATTCACCCGTTCAATTTGCCCGTCAGTCTGAGGGTGAAAGGCGGTGCTAAATCGCAATTTAGTGCTGAGAGACTTCTGAACGCATTCCCAAAAATACGAGGTAAAGCGACCATCCCTATCTGAGATGATGGTCTTGGGAACTCCATGAAGCCTAATTACTTCCTTAACATATAATTGAGCCAGTTGCTCAATCGAATATGTCATCTTGATCGCCAAGAAGTGAGCAGACTTTGTCAGCCTGTCCACAATTACCCATATTGCATCATATCCATTCGTAGTCCTGGGAAGCCCTGAAATGAAATCCATAGAGATGTCTTCCCATTTCCACTCTGGAATCGTTAGTGGCTGCAGAACTCCTCCGGGTCGCTGGTATTCTGCTTTTACTTGCTGGCAAGTCCTACAAGTACTAACATGCTGAGCCACATCCCTCTTCATACCGGACCACCAGAACCTCTCCTTTAGATCCTGATACATCTTGGTGGATCCTGGATGCATCGAATAAGGGGTTTCGTGAGCCTCTGCCAGTATTTCCCTTCGAAGCTCCGGATCATTAGGAATACATAAACGATCCCTAAGGTATAGTACTCCCCCTTTGGCGATATGAAAACCATCACCCTTTCCTTCTAGGATCTCCTGTTTTATTCTCTGAAGATTCTGATCACCGTTTTGTTTGTCCAATATGTCCTCAAATAGCGTGGGTGATATTGTCATGGTGGAAAGTCGTCCAGAGATGACTTCGACCCCCAAAATTCATCATTTCTCTTTCGAGTGGTCGGGGCAACTTAGATATGGACATCAAGGTGGCACTTGACTTTCGGCTGAGTGCATCGGCCACTTTGTTTGCCTTCCCTGGATGGTAGAAGATCTCGCAGTCGTAGTCCTTCACCAGCTCAAGCCATCGGTATTGTCTCATATTCAGGTCTTTCTGAGTGAAAAATATCGCAGACTCTGGTGGTCTGTATAAATCTTACACTGCGCTTCATATAGATAATGCCTCCATATTTGTCGTATGGTTACTATAGGGTAGATGAGATCTTTATTTATTATATTACTGAAATTTATTTACCCAGTCTTATAAGTTTATACACAAACCTAGCCAGACTCAGTGAACTAGATGAGCTGCTGTTATGCCCAAAATAAAGAACATCATAGCGATGACTACCACTCCCTCGCTCATCTCCCCTTGGGCCGCCTCCGGGTCTTCTACCGTTTCCATCGGGTCTTCTTCCTCAATCTCGGGAACCTCCTCAACCACTTCGAGGTCTTCCTCGAACACCTCAAGCATCTCGGGATCCTCCTCGAATGGCTCGGGATCCTCCTCGTACTTCTCGGGATCCCCTTCGAATGGCTCGGGATCCTCCTCGTACATCTCGGGATCCTCCTCGTACATCTCGTGATCCTCCTCTAGCGGCTTGGGATCCTCTTCAAACATCTTGGGCTCCTCCTCTGAGTCCCCCAGATCTTCCGGAAACTCATGGCGGAGAAGTTGCTTACATAATTCCGTATATGAGATACGACATCCGTACTGCCCCCATATCTGATGAGCAACCTCTCTCGCCCGATTGGGCAATGAACGATGCAGAGCTCCGATCCTATGATCATCCATGACTGGAAACCCTTCCTGCTCGAGTTTCCAGAATAGCCGATCCAAAAACCCCATGTTGCCCTGAATTCCAAGGGTCGGACTGTAACCAACTTCCTCTATCCGCTCCATCAGCTCGCGGCACCTCTCAGTGTAATTCTCATGCAACATCTGGAATTGAAAAAAATGACATAGTTAGTACCAAACCGACCCAGCCAGTACAAAACCATTTCTTTTTCAATTCGTAAATATATACAGAGAAAAACACACGCAAATCGCTTTCTTCCACCCCTCTATTATTCTCAATATTTGATTCATAAATGAAGATAACATATAATTCGTCGTTACATATCCTAATGTACTGTTCATCATAAGCATCGTTCATACTTGCATATTCTAGAATCATAAAGTATCCTAGATTGCTTACTACTATGAGATATGCAAAGAGGTACTTACTTGGAAGCTGCAGGAAGAGGGCTTGATGTGTGTGTAGTGAGATGGTAACTGCTCTGATACCAACCTGTAACGCCCGTCTTTTTGTTTTTTTTCTTTCCATAAAGCGGCGTTATGTTAACATGGGTAGGGCAGGTAGACATCATAAGACAGCGGACTCATTTTAACTTTACTCATACAAGCCCTACTACCATTCTTAACATAATGACATGGGAACTTGGCATATTGACTTCATACTAAAGCATCATATCATGTCATACTTAACATCACATCATAGAGTTCCATAAGTCATTATTCAAGCATATAAGTAACCAAGGTAAAGTTATAGCATAAACGGTAAACATATGGTTTCCTGGGCCAAGTCACTACCACACACATGCGTTCTTGCCCTCCTGCTGCTTCCTCAGTGTCCCCTTGAATGATCTGCGGTATAAGGAAATAAGACTACTTAGTAAGACTCGTTCCTACTCACAAAAATCATTCGGCATTTCATAATGAGCACATGAAACCTTAACATACTTGGTGCTCTACTTAGAACATAACAACTTGAATCACTTATCATATATTTGACATGGCATGAACATAAACGTAAGTGAACATTCCTAGCATGACATGAGACATGACATAAACGTAAACATAGTAAACATTCTAAGCATGGCATGCTACATGGCATAAACATAAACATAATAAACATTCCCAGCATGGCATAATACATGGTATAAACATAACATAATAAACATTCCTAACATGTCATAATACATGGTATAAACATGTCTATAAAGTGTAAACCAACCCGTATAGCATAAACATAAGCATACTTCCTATCATAGCATATGAGCATCTTCTCAACATAATCATGACATAGATCATTTACCCTTAGGCATATTTCTTAACATGAAGCGTAAGCATAAAATCTTATTAGCATAGCATAATGCATAACATGAATGAATGCATGAGTGGAATGCATATACATAAGGATGCTTAACTTTTAAATGATTAAACATAATCATCATATCATTGGGGTCCCCGGCTTGTACCACATACATACATCATAAGCGCGCATCCCTAGCAAATCCGAGATAGCGAGCCCCGACCTACTAGGCTAAGGACAGCATAGTCGGTAGTCCCCGAACCGAGGCATTCTTAAGGAGCCCATCCCTGTTGCACAGCTCCGGTAGTGCCAAAACCGTGGACAGCATAGTCGGTAGTCCATAACCGGGGCATTCTTAAGGTGCCCATCTCTTGGACCCATACTTCGATCCGGTACAAGCCCATTCATAAAGTAAAATACTTTACATGTTTCATCATTCATAAGACATTCATAGCATAACCATGATACATAAAGCATGACATAACACATGCTTGTCCTTTCATTGTTCATACTTATTGCATACCATGATGATGCCTGGAAGGCATGGGCATTATCTTCATTCATAAACATGGTATGCATCTTCTTTCATAAACATGACATGCATCTTTATTCATTCAACATGGCATACATCATTATTCATACAACATGGCATACATCATTATTCATACGGCATGACACACATCTTCATACATAAAACATGACATGCATACCTAAACATCATTCCTATTCCTAGTACTTGCATGATCATAACATATAAGGTAAGCATTGCATCGAACATGACATGTTTTCATAAATATTTATCCTACTACATGGAGCTTGTATGATCATGATACATAAGGTAAACATTGCATTCCTTGCCTAAGCATGGTATCTATCTCAAGCATGCATAGGTAGGATTTCCATAACATTCTACCTACCATTCAAGTACATGGCATAAAACATAAGACATTCATAATAAACCCTATTAAGCATGGCATCCAATCATAACATACAACATAAAACATGGCGCTTAAGTTTAGGGTTATATGTAACATGATTTCTACCACATGCTTGAACCTATACGTATATATACTTCATGGTAAGCATAAACCATCATTCTTCGAACCCTAACTCCACCCCAAACCCTAGATACATGGCTTGGCCGAAACCTATAAGGAGGAGTTCCATCAATTCCATAAACATGTAAGATAGCATAAGGTAAAGGAACAACCATACATCATCTATGAGACCATAGGAAGCCATTAGGGCTCATGATTAGGGTTAACCCTAACCCTTAGCCCTTCTTCCTAGGGCTGGCCGAAACCTATAAGGCCATGGGTGCATTGAAAAATTCCATTAAAACCCCCAATCAACCATTAAACATCAACTATACCATACCATAGGGGCCATTGGGGACCTTACTTGAAGTAAGTCTGAACTTTTTGCCCTATTATCAATCTTGGCCGAAACTTGTAGGGTCTCTAGGCCATGTGAAAATTCACATAAATCATCCTCCATCTCCCTTATATCATGATAATACACAAAGTACGTACTTGAAGGGTTAAAACCAACCCTAGCCATGAAATCCTTGGATAGTCCCAAGCCCTAAAGGGTCTTAGGGTACTCCAAAAATTCCCCAAAAAATTATATTTATTCTCCAAACATTATAAGAACACATTAGAAACATGATTGAGATTTTTAGCATCCTCATGGACCCAAAAGTCCTTGGTGGCCGAAACCCTTAGGACTAGGGTTCTTGGTTTTTTTTTCTTTCAACATGAATCCCAAAAACCAACCATTATATTATGCTAAAAACATAAGGAACTATTATACCACAGGTGAGGGAGTCTTACCTTGTTTGATCTTGATTTTTAGACCTTAAAAGAGAAGGAAATTGTAAATCCCTTGGACACTTGAACCCTCTTGCCCTTGTAGCCTTGGAAAACCTTTAGATCTTGGTGATGAGACCTTCTTGTGGAGCTTTTCCAAGGGAGAACCTCTCCTTGAGGTTTCGGCTAGGATGAGGGAGGAGGAGGAAGAAAAATGAAATTGATGGAAGGAAGAAGGTAACTCCCAAACCCCCTTCTTTATAACACATTAAGGAGGGTAAGTGAAGAGTCATGGTGTCTTTTCCTCTTCCCTTAAGCCTTAACCAAACTCCATTTCATTTCCTCATAGCACTCCCTTGCTAGGTGAATTGGTTAGAGCATGCATGGTTGTACAAGAGGTCCAAGGTTCAATCCTTGGTCCATGCACCTTATTTTTATTTTATTTTTCCTTTTATTTTCTATTATTTTCCCCAAAATTCCGAAAATTCTCTAAAAATTCCCCCATAATTATGTTAATATTTCTCATTAAAACCCCTTTATATTTATATAAATTTCTACCTAAAATTCTCCAATAATTATGGTACTAAAAAGCCTATATAAGGCCCATTAGTACTTAGTTTTCTCAATTTAAATGAGAAAATATGAATTTCTAGGCCAAATTTTGTATTAATATTTCTAGGTCCCTCAGAAAATTATCTAGACATGCTTAATATTTTAAGAAAATATTAAGAGAATTTTCCGGGTCGTTACACTTATGAGGTATTTATTGGGCTAAGATAGGGACCATGAGGAGGCGTTGGTTTTTGGCCCGCTAATGGATCCAAACCCGATCCATTAATGGTGATCCGTTCCACTAAAGGATCGCATTGTAATTCCTCACCAACGCCCATATTTTCATATGGGCTCCACCTATTACGAGTCATCCATCTCCCCGTGTTTAAGATATCGTATGCCCGATAATTAATTTAATTTATTGATAATTAAATTAATTATCTTCTTTATCCTTGATTAGCACCACTCAACCTTTTCATCATGTCGGACCATAGTCCACTTGCAAGATTTGACATGACGACCTTTTTGAGCTCACCAAGAGACATCATCATCCCGACTTACAAAGACACGTATTTCGTCAATAATCAACGACACATCATATCATTAATATTGTCTCCCAACTTACCGGGCCTATCGATCTAACAGAATAGATCTCGCTCATTAGTAAATCAAAGAGATAATAATTAACAATATATGCCCGTCATTATTTCGAGTTTAAGAGATCTTACTCTATAATATTATCCGAGGTCTCATCCAATTTACTAAGTCAGTACAAAAATTGGATGACCTCTCTTTTGGCCCTACTCAATGTATAATTCTATGGTTAAGATAAACCACACCTAATTACACTACAACCATCCCGATGGTTTGCCCAACTCCATCTCGGTTGAGAGCCTCTTTCTTATGCTTCGGCATGGAACCTGATAACATGATGTTCTATGCGACATCACGCACCATGTTATCTTCAATACCAAGCATCAGACAGTTTGTCCACATACTAATGTAAACATGCATTGTGTGATTTTCTGATTCTCATTAAAATGTAGATGTATCCTAACCAAAAGCAAGACTTTTAGTATACATCCTAACACCTTTTGTTGCTATCCTCCGGCTGACCATCCCTTTGCTCCCCCCTATTTGCACATCAACCTGGACACTCTTTATTCCTACTTTTATGGAGATGTGGGGAACCCGTTGGTACAGCGGTTTCAATCCGTCGAGCTGCGCGTCTAGGATTATGCTTTCTATAGAGTTCTAGTCCGTTGTGTTCTTCCACTGACCATCCGGGATGTCGCGACCATGCGATCTTTTCACACTTTCCTCCTCTATGCTATGATCCATCAATTGGATATAGATATTGGCCTCCACATGTTCCACACGATCATTTACGTGTCGAGTGTATCTACTCACTCCCGAGTGCGGACATCATATTGGAATATTATCACTACCCTCCTTCACCACCATGGTCGTGACGTCACCGTCGGGGAGGTCATCCCGATGACCGAATTTGATGAAATTGGGTCTAGAAATTTTTCATTAGCGGGAATAGATATTTCGGCCACTGGGTCCTATCGTGGAGACGGGAGAGGGCTCGACGTCAGGATGACTCAGACGAGGAGATAGAGGTAGACATTGCCAATCTTGCAACCGAGATCTAGGAGCACTTGCAGGAGCCTCCACCCCCGACCATTGACCAGCGCCTGACATCATTACAGACGGAGGTCCACAGCCTCCGAGAGGAGATGAAGGCGCATTAGGTCTAGTTCATGGACACCATTCATGCCGAGCAAGATGTGAACCTTGCCTACCACACTGAGTACATGGATACCCTTCAGGCCGAATGCGACACAAACGAGGCTCGACACAACGAGATGATGTCCATGTTCCGATCATGGTAGCCCGGTCCATTGTACCCCCTGGCCCCTCCTCGTAGATCTGAGTGATTACCCAGCTAGTTGACTGTACTCATACTATTTGACTTGCCCTACCTAGTAGGGTTGACATGTGATTGACTTTACTGGTCCTTGCGTTGACCAGTTGACTTTTATTCAGCTATTGAATCTACTGGCTGTTTACTTACCTGACGAGTTATCTACTTTATGCCTTGATTATTCATTTTTTTTCTAAGTCATTAACATCATATTTGAATGTTGGGGTTGTAGAATAGGGTTGTTCTATATTGTTTTCTTAAAAATTTTCCTATTTTTTTTTTAAATTAGCAATTTAAAAAATCATTTCTTTGATCAAGTTTTTGAAATTTAAAATGATTTTTCGACTTAGTTTTCTTACAAAAACTACCCCCTTCAAAACTAGGGTTTTTGCGCAAATGGACTTAGCTTAGGCCCTAACCCTAGAACTGCATGCACCTATAGATCTAGAAGCCAACATCTCACAAGAACCATAGGGTACTTTTTATTGATAACCTAGACTGGGTTGAGATGCATAGGTCTATGCCTTGATTCAAGATGCTTTAAGTTAGTGCATCTGCAGTAATTGGGGGAATAAATACAAGTTAAACAACAATCAGGTTAAGTGTCAAGCTTAGAAACTCTAACTTGATCAGATCACTTAACTTGACTAACCCTAGTAAAAGCTACTGTTTTATAACAATTAGTAAGTAGTTAACTGGGTTAGACAAGACCCGAACAAAATCGGATTAATTTGGGTTGGTCCATTTTTCTTCCTTGAAATCATTAGAGTTGGTTGAATACGGAATTACAAATTATTTGACTAGCTCTAATTTACTTGCAATAAGTGTTATCAATTTTTTTTGATATATGGCAAAGGGGGAGAGAAACAAAAGAAAGAAGGAAATTTTTTTAATTTTTTAAATTCTTTAAAATTTCCATCTCTTGTTCAAAAAGTATGCTCAGTTTTTAAGTACTTCAAATTTTTAATAAAGTGTTTTAAGTACTTAAAAATCTTTTCAAATTTTTCTAAGTATTTTTGAGTGCCTTAAAAATGATTCTCAGTACATCAAATTTTTTAAGTATTTCTCGGTGCTTTCAAAATACTTCGAAAAAGTTCAAAATTTTCTAAGTGATAAAATTTTTCTAAGTATTTTTGAGTGCCTTAAAAATGTTTTCAAATTTTTCTAAGTATTTCTAGGCGCTTTCAAAATACTTCGAAAAGGTTTCAAAAATTTCTAAGTGTCTTTTGAAAAACATCTCTAAGGAAAATTTCTCTTAAACAAAATTTGCCTGAGCTAAATTTTTTTTCTAACAACTTTTTGGCAAATGGTGCTAAGTAAATTTTTCTTAGTAAACAAGTTTTGTTTAAAAATTAAAGGTTAATGATTTTTTTGGTGAAAATGTTGTTAAACAAACTCTTTCTAAGTTTGGAAAATTACTCCAAGTTCTCAAAATTGAAACTTTTTAAGGGAAATCTGTTTTCAAAATTTGTCTTCCCTAAGTAAATTTTTTTCAAAAGTTTTTAAGTACAAGGTATTAGGCTTACAAAACCTTTTCAAAAATTGTCTAAGTGTTGAAAAGTTCTTGAGTGCTTTTTGCTCATCTTTGAAAAACCTTTAGTCAAAAAACTTAAAGCATTTTGCTAGATTTTGGAAAACACTTAGCACATAGAAGGTTTTAAAAAAACTCGCATGACATTGGAAATTTTAGGGGGGATAATATTTTCAGGGGGAGAG
This sequence comes from Boesenbergia rotunda, assembly GCA_024364735.1. NCBI lineage: Eukaryota > Viridiplantae > Streptophyta > Magnoliopsida > Zingiberales > Zingiberaceae > Boesenbergia > Boesenbergia rotunda. The sequence continues at coordinate 9,779 of JAGFNQ010007807.1, read as the reverse complement.
AAATGAATTTATTTACTTACTGTTGTTAGATTACTATAATATGTTGTTTTAACTTAACTTTTTGAACCGTGTTGCTATAAATCAAAAAGGGGGAGATTGTTGGTGTCGAAAGCACCAAAGTCGAACCTATGTTTAGATAATGGCAAATGGTTTAGAAGTTAAGATTTGGTTGTGATCTAACAAGCTTATTAAGTGTGCAGGAATGTCCTAGGTACACTAGGCACTATGTCCTGGTTCTATGAATTGGGCACTAAGTCCTGGCCTCGGGTTGAACAACTAAGTCCTAACGTAAGGTTGGGCATGAAGACCTGGTGAGTGAAGCTGGGCACGAAGACCTGATCACGGATTGGGCATGAAGACCTGGTCGAGGACTGGGCACCGAAGACCTAGTGAGTGAAGCTGGGCACTAAGACCTGGTCGAGGACTGGGCACCAAAGACCTGGTGAGTGAAGCTGGGCAAAAGTCCAACTGAAGGAGCCGGTTGGCAAAAAGATAAATTCTCTCGAGAGGAGTAGGTGAGGATGTGTTCCCCGTAGGAGGGAACATTAGGTGTCGGTTCGACCTAGGGTTCCATTTGGGAGACCCAAAGTCAGAACCAAGACAACTCAGGCCGTAAATAATGTTCTAATATTATCAATTGTATGCTTTGTATGTCTTTGGAACTAACCCTGGTTGCATAAACGAATGGAAGGGGTTTTCTGCACTCAGGTGCCTCAATGAAGTGAGGTGCCCTAGCTGGGCTAGGCGCCTGTATTGAGACAGGCGCCCCAGTGAAGGGTTAAACAAAGCATTCGAAGCAAACTGTCATGCAAGCCTCTGGACCAAGTCAAGCTAGGCGCATGTGTTAACATAGGCGCCCCAGTCAGCTCAGGCGCCTCAGTTGAAGGGATAAGCGCTGGCTGAGTCTTTGGATTGGAGTTCGCGCAGGATAGGCCACGTGTCAGGCACCCCACTGACTACTATAAAAGGGGGTTCACCACCAAGGCTTCGACATCAATTGCTTTCAACTCCTACACTCAAGCGCTCTGCTAAGACAAGTTCCGGACTCATGATTCAAGCACTGACGATGACCCGCTGCTCCGGAAACTTCCAACCTCTCCGGTGGTCGGTAAAAGCTAATTTTGTTAAGTGCTGTAATTGCTTTTTGATTCTATATTTATACTCTCGACTTGTAATCTTTTACGAAAATATAGAATTGCCCATCGTAAATGGTCAAGGACCATGGGCCTTAGAGTAGGAGCCGATTACAACTCCGAACCAAGTAAAAACAAATCGTGTTAGCGATTGGCTTTCATTTTCCACTGTGCAATTACTCTTCACTTTCCGAAAAAGTTTACGATCGATATTCACCCCCCCTCTATCGATTCAATATGATCCCACAGATTGTCCCCGCCGCCAAAATAATTATTCAGGTATATCTTTTTCTTTTGTCGTTGTAACATGTTTAGCGGTGATATCTACCGGTACCTAGTGAGTAGATACAGTTGCCACTAATCATGTTTGCATTTCTTTGCAGGGGTTCCAGGAAACCCGACGACTAGCTGAGGAAGATCACCAAGGGTTATGCTACGGAGATGACTACTATTGCAGTGGGAGTTATTTATTTATTTGTCTTTAGATAGGAAAATATAGTTTTGGTTTTAAGAAGATTACTTTTATGTACCTAATTTTTTTGAAAGAACTCTGGTTTAGTTTTTGGAATAAAATATATTCTATTGCTTTTTGTTATGAAAAATGAAATAGAAAGATTATCTATTCAGGTACATTGATAGACAATTGGTACACTTAAGAACCAAATTCTCCTACGATGCAGTTAGAAGTTAATAACCCATCATCTAACCAAAATAAGAGAAAGGTTCCTTCCGAGATGAACCAAACATATCTTTGGTGTCTAAGGCTTGGTCTTATTAACCTTAGTAGGATTCAAAGGTTAATTGCCAATGGGCCCTTGGGTTCATTGGTGGTGGAAGACTTTATAACCTTTGAATCTTGCTTGGAAGGTAAGATGACCAAGAGGCCTTTCAAAGTCGTGGGGTATAAAGCCAAAGATGTGTTAGAGTTGGTTCATTCTGATTTGAGTAGGTCCTTAGTCTATCCAGGATAGAGGTAGCCTTGAATACTTCGTCTATCTAATAGACGATCATTCAAAGGTATAGTTACATTTACTTTATGCGCCGCATGTCTGAATCTTTGATGAGATCAAAGGATTCAAGGCTGATGTGGAAAGACATCTATGTAAAAGTATCAAGTCACTACGATTGGATCATGGTGGCGAGTATCTCATGGGAGAGTTTTTAGGACTTACTTATCAGAGGTTAGGATTCAATCACAATTGTCTGCACCCGGTATGCCCCAACAGAATGGAGTAGCAGTGAGAAGGAATATGACTCTTATGGGTGATTGTTAGGACAATGATATGCTACTTCGAGTTGCCGGATTCGTTTTGGGGATATGCTCTGGAAACGACAGCGTACATACTTGATACTATCTAGGTCAGTATCTTCTACTCCCATAGAAGTGTGGACTGGGTGAAAGCCTAGTCTAAGACACATTTAGATTTAGGGTAACTCAGCACATGTGCTAAGAAGGGATACTGATAAGTTGGAATCAAGTGCGCTTGTTCGTAGGCTATCCTAGATGAACGAAAGGTGGTTCTATAGTCCTAAGGATCAGAGGGTCATCATTAGCATGAATGGCTGATTCTTAGAAAAGGACTATGTGATGAACCACAATACCATGAGAAGAATTATTCTTGAGGAATTAAGAGGGGACAATATGACCTTAGTACCAACTGTACAAGAGGGTATATCACAAGTCACTGCACCGCGTGCTACAGAAAATATACAGGTGGTACCTCATCGTAGTGGGAGGGTTGTTAGTCAACCTGAAGGTTTCATGTTCTTGGGAGAGTCTTCGGACTTAGTCCCTGGTGACCATGAATCAAGATCTCTAGATCTATGACGAGGAACATCCACTTTGAAGAAATAATCTAGTCATATGGATTTGTTCAAAGGACGGATGAGATTTGTGTATGTAAGAAATATGATGGAAATGTAATGGTATTCTTGTACTATACGTAGATAATATTTTGTTGATTGGCAACAATAACAACGTATTATCAGACGTCAGGGTATGGTTGTCCAACCAGTTTGATATGAAGGACTTGGGAAAAGCGGGACACATTCTTGGGATCAAAGTTCTATGGGATCGCCGGAAAAGGATGTTGTGCTTATCCCAAGCTTCATACATAAGACACTGTCCTAGCTCGTTTTAGCATTAAAACTCCTAGAAAGGTTTTGCACCATTCAGGTGTGGAGTTCCTCTATCTAAGGAGATGTGACCTAAAACATCAAGGAGATAGAGGAGGCGGTTCCTTGTGCTTTGGTTGTAGGAAGCCTCATATATGCTATGTTGTATACGAGATCGAATATCTGCTTTGTCATGGGCATGGTTAGCAGATATCAGCCTAACCCAGGTCAGGAAAATTGGACAATGGTAAAAGCATATATTAGTGTTTGAGACAGACTAAGGATTATATGCTGGTTTACCAGGTAGACCAATTATTCCCTATGGGTTATATATGGATACAGACTTCCAATCGGATAGGGGTAAATATAAGTATTCCTCAGGGTTTTGTGTTTACTTTAGGTGGTGGAACCATAGTTTGGAGGAGTGTCGCGCAGCGGTTGCGTGGCAGACTCCACCATGGAAGCTGAGCATGTGGCAGCCTCAGAGGCGCCAAAGGAAGCTACATGGTTCAGGAACCTCAAGATGAACTTGGATGTGATTCCTGGTTTGCTCAGAGCTATCACATTTTAGAGGTGTAGTTGTAAACCCGAAGGAACCAAGAGTCCAAAAGGCGAGTAAAACATAGAGCGCAAGTACCACCCTAGTGAGGAAAAGTTGTTGTCTAGATTACATCAGAGGACAACCTAGAAGATATTTTCACTGAGGCCTTGATAGCGAGAGCCTTTAGGCATGTGAAGGATAAGGGGGTCAGATGTATGACATTTTGAGGATAGTAGAGTCTTTTAGTATAAGTGGGAGATTGTTGGGATGTATACTAAAAGCCTTGCTTTTGTATAAGAACATCTACGTTTTGAAAGAGAATCACAAAATTACAGGTTGCATGTTTATATTAGTATGTGCCCAAAATGTCTGATACGTTGAATTGTAGAAAACATGGTGTGTGGTGACGCACAGAAGATCATGTAATCAGTTCCTTGCAGAGTATAAGAAGAGGCTCACAACCGAGATGGAGTTGGACAAACCATCGGGATGGTTGTAGTGTAATTAGGTGTGGTTTGTCTTAACCATAAAATTACACTAGTGCACTTTGTGTGCATTGAGCAGGACCAACACAGAGGTGATCCAATTTGTACTGACTTTATAATTGGATCATACCTTAGTTATATTATGGAGTACATGCTCTAAATCCCGATATAATAATGGGCACATGTACTTAATAATTGTTTCTTTGATTTACCAATGGGTGAGATTTATTTTGCTAAATTGATATGCCCGGTAAGTTGGGGAATAATGTTATTTACATGGTGTGTCATTGATTATAGATGGAATCCGTGTCCTGGTGAGTCGGGATGATGATGCCCCATTGATGAGCTCATAAGGTTCATCATGTTAAATCTTGCAAGTGGACTATGGTCCAACATGATGAAAGGGTTGAGTAGTACTAGTCAAAGAGTTTGAGGTTTATTAATTAAAATTGTCAGTAATTTAAATTAATCAACGGGCATTCGATATCTTAAATACGGGGAGATAGATGTACTCATAATATGTGGAGCCCATATGAAAATATGGAGGTTAGTGAGGTGATTCAATGAAGGGCCTTTAGTGGAATGACTCTTCATTAATAGATCGGGTTTGGATCCATTAGCAGGCCAAGACCTAACTTCTCCTCATGGTCCCTATTGTAGCCCTATAAATACCTCATAGGAGTCATGAAACCAAGGCTAATTGATCAAGATCTCATTCTCTCCTCCTCTCTCTCTCTCTCTATCTCTCTCTCTCTCTTTTCTCCCTCCCCTAGGGTTAGGGTTGGACGGCGGTGGAGAACAAGGAGATGGATTGGTTTTCTTCTCCCCTCATCCATTCTCTCTTCTTGAGGTTCGGTGAAAGGGAGCAAGGAGTTTGTCGCTTCTTCTCTTGGCCGAGACACCTTGAGTGGCTGAGAGAGAGCACCGGCGGCGACAATTCTAACCGGTACTAGGGAGCGCCGACAGGTGGAAGAGAAGAATAATCTCTACACTCCTTCTTCTTGGAACTTTATATGCTGGTGATCACAAGGACAAAGGAGGAGTTGCTCTCCTCCCTTTTGTGGTGCATGGTAGCTTGAGGAGAAGGAGGTGGCCGGTGGGAGAAGACCTCCTTGGTGGCATCAGCGCCATAAGCATGAAGGTGAGAGGAGCTATGTGTGGCTAGGTTTGCTGAAGGAGATCCATTCTTCTTCACCTTCTTCTTCATCTTCCTTCAACCTCCCATTGGCCGACGACCCCTTGGTGCAAGAAGGATCGCCGATGGGAACAAGCAAGTGGAGGTGGTGGCCGGCGGAAACCCTAGCACCTAGGGTTTGTTGGTGCAAAGGAATAAGGAAGAAGAAGGGATCAATTGGAGGCCCTTGGTGACTCCGAGTCTTGGTAGATCTGTTGGGACCGGGTGCATGTCGACAAGGATACGGGTTCGTAAAATTTTAAATTTTTACGTGCAGCGGAAGAGTTAGCATAAAATAATTTCCTAAATTATTTTAACCATGTATCTAGCATGCAACCTTATGATGTGTTGACATAATCATAAAATAAAACCTTGCGGAAAAGTAAACTAATTTACTTTGTACCTCTCGTAACTCGAAGAAAGGGACGAGATCCAACCGTAGCGTCCGTTGGAAGCTCCGCCTCTATTCGCGTCCACGCCGAGTTCTCTTCCGGATGACTTCGCAAAGTCACGAGTTTTGTGCCAACGAGAACTACTAGATTCTCTAAAGCACAACAAAGAAGATCAAGAGAGGAAAGGGAAACTAACCACCAAAGAAACATAATCGAATTCCGAGAAGAGAGGAGTCGCTATCCGCTTCTTCTTTTTCTTGTTTCGTTTCTCCTTCTTCTTGAAGCTCACGGCAATCCACTTGGGAGAGAGAGGCGCCGGCCCTAGGGTTGGTGTGCGCCGGCCCTAGGGATGGTGAAGAGGGCGCCGGCCCTAAGGATGGAGAAGGGAAGAAGAATAAAAGAGAGAGAGAGAGGGAGCTCTATATCAATTACTCAATTCAATTGATTAGGAATAAAGGCTTCCCTTTGGTTCCTTATATAGTTGTATCTCCCTTGCTAAGTCTCCTCTTAACGGAATTAACGGAATTAGTTATAAGAATTTTTATCTTATAAAATTTCTTATGACTTATTCCGTTATGCCTAGTTTTATTATAACTAATTTATAATAAAATAAATTCTTCTTCTCTTTAAATTATGGAATAAATTTTATAAGAAATTTATAAACTTTCTTATTATGGAAAAATCAATTCATAATTGATTTTATAAAATTAAAATAAACCAATTCATGGATTATTTTAACTTCCATAAAAAGGAATAAATTTCTATAAATTTATTTATATAAATTTCTTTATTCAAATTTATTTATCCATAATTTATAAAATAAATCTCGCTAGATCTATTTTATTAATTAAACCAAATAATTAGTTTTTCTCCCTTTAGGTGGCCGGCCATCCAAGGAGGGTCAGCACCCTCTTTGGCCGGCCAAACCAACCCGAACCGGTCGCGAATTAAACTCATTTAATTCGCCCAATAAGCCTTCAAAAGACTTAGCCATTTTTAGCTTCCATTGCGCCTCTGATTATCTCAGATTCGACTTATATCTCTTGATCGGAAAATCCAATTTTCAACTCGTTTTAAATCCCTCGGATTACTCGTAGTGCGTGTGACTAGATAGGCTTTCGATTTATGTTGGCCGTCTATATTCAACCAATTATAGAACGATCATGAGTGACACCTAGTAGTACATCATGATCCCCAATTAATCGAAAGATCAACGGTTTGACCTCAGAAGAAATTATTCTGAAACCCTTCAGCAGCTCTAATGAAACGTGCCTCATTCCCTTCACCACCTTATACCCACTTGGTTCAGGACATGGTCTGTTTGTGACTGTCCCCACTAGACTGACTACGTCACACCTAGCCCAAGTAGTATCTTTCTCGTCCTTTGGATTTCTAATTACTATCATGTATTTTAGAGACTCGCACTCTAAACATGATGTACTCTGGCCAGAGATTTTGAGTAACAATCCGACGATAAGCCTGGGTATACATCTCCTCGCAAGGAGTGGTGAATCCTTTGTAGGCTGTTCAAACATCTTCGGGCACTTCGGCTTATACCCAATCATCCTGGGTCCACACCTCCTTGGAGATGTTTGCTTATGATGTTAAAGTATAAGTCTCCATGACCAAGATGACTTGAACACCGTAAGTCAAAGGAACATCGCACTTAAGCTGTAGTAAGATCTTCATTGACATTTCTATATATAGATTCCATATGAAGTCTTACAGCTAGTCATTCCAATGAACTAGTTCCCTTAACTAGCATCCATGTTTATCTCCAGACATCCCAATGTCACCAGCCAGTGAGAATCAGCTGATTAGAGAATAACCCATGCTAGTCTCAACAGAATTGATAGTGTCCATATTTATCAATTCATCGACTAGGGATATTTTCAATACTTCACATTTGCACATTTAGAGATAATCACTAGTTGTGATCCCATCACAAATTCTCTTATGCTGTGAGTTGTATTGCGGACATTCAGTAGATGAGTTTAAGATCCCAATCAAATACACAAGCATGTATACTCAAATAGTGAATTATCATTTATTAAAATAAATGTTTACAATCATAAGGCGATTGCCTTAGAACACTTCTCTCATATCACTATCAAGATCATCGCCCACATAGCGTCCATGAGGGGAGGGTCATACGATAGAAGAATACGAGGTAAAGAAGAGGTATATCACTATTTGGCTCCTTCTTTTATTCTATCATTTTATGTGATAATCTTATTATTGCATGTGGATCTTGATTAATTATTGTTGCATTAATTATTCAATAATTAATTGTAATAATTAATCATGCCATGGACCCCGAAGATAAACACAAAAACTGTCTATCCGCTCATCCTCTTTTTCGCGACCAATTGGTTAGGCGCGCTACAAGGCTCGAACTTTGAGGTTGGCTAAGTTGTAACTCAAACCAATTAGTACGACGACGAGACAGTCGTTTGGGAGATAGGACACCATTCGGATTAAATTTTTATCTGTAGACATGGAGAGATCTCTCATGGACGACCAAGTATTGCTTAGGATGCCCGCCAGGTCGTACCCATCACCTCCCCTCTTGGACGTCGTGTGGGCGACTATCTACCAAGATCCGAAATCACCAAGGCCTTCCAAACAACCTCTTCTTCACGCGCCAACCAAACCCTAGAGAAAGGGTTTACCACTGGCCCTCCTTCTTCCTCTCCTCCTTGCACTGTCGGCCACACAAGGGCCTCCCAAGCTCACCGACCACAAGGAAGCAACAGAGAGGAAGCTAAGGAAGAGGATGAAGGAGAAAAGTGATCTCCTTCTCAAATCCTACCCGACCAAAATCCCTCCTTTTCTTCTTGCTTGCGGCGTTGCTGGCGACCAAGAAGGAATCTTCTTCTCCAACTCCGGCAACCACTTTCCGCCCTCTTCTTGCTAAGCCACAAAAGGAGGATGAAGCTCCTCCTTGTCCTTGTGATCACCGTGCACCCAAAGGTGAAGAAGAAGGGAGAAAAGAAGGATGAAAGGAAGAGTTTTTCCTTCTTGCCGTCGGGTCCCTAGGAGAGAGAAGAGAGAGAGAGGAGAGAAGAGACTTTAGTATGGATGATCAATCGGATGCCTTGGTTTCATGATGCCATGGGGTATTTATAGGGTTACAATAGCGACCATGAGGAGGAGTTTGGTCTTGTCCTGCTAATGGATCCAAACCCGATCCATTAATGAAGAATCATTCCACTAAAGACCCTTCATTGAACTACCTCACCAACTCCCATATTTACATATGGGCTCCACCTATTATGAGTATAATTTCTTCCCGTGTTTATAATATCGAATGCCCGTTGATTAATTTAAATTACTGATAATTTTAATTAATCAACCTCTAACTCTTTGACTAGTACCACTCATCTTTATTATCATGTTGGACCAAGTCCACCTACAAGATTTAACATGATGAACCTTATGAGCTCATCAAGGGGGCATCATCATCCCGACTCATCAGGACATGAATTCCATCTATAATTAATGACACAATATGTAAATAATGTTATTTCTCAACATACCAGGCCTATCGATTTAACAGAATAAATCTCGCTCATTTGTAAATCAAAGAAATAACTACTAAGTACATGTGCCCGTTATTATATCGGGATTCAGAGCATGTACTCTATAATAAACTGAGGTCTGATCCAATTATAATGTCAGTATAAATTGGATCACCTCTATGTCGGTCCTGCTCAATGCACATAAAGTGCACTAGAATAATTCATTGGTCAAGATAAACCAATACCAAATTACACTACAACCACCCCGATGGTTTGTCCAAATCCATCTCGGTTGTGAGCTTCTACATATACTATGCAAGAAACAGATAACATGATCTTCTGTGTGTCACCACACATCATGTTATCTACAATGCAAAGTATCAGACATTATACACATACTAATATAAACATGCAAACA
>JAGFNQ010007806.1:0-29733 GCA_024364735.1 Boesenbergia rotunda | reverse complement strand
CCTAATTCTTCCATGGCCAGAACTTTTGCCCAGCAAAGAGATCACCTTTCTGAAACCTGCAATAGCACCTCCTGTCTCAGACAACAAAAATCCAGATTGGGCTCGATCTTTAGGCCGGGAGAGGAGGCCCGAGACTCTGTGGCAACTCTCCACTGCAGCTCTGTTTGCTTTCTCCACTTCCTCCATCTCTAAATCAACCCTAAAAATCCCATCTTTAGGGCACGTGGAAAATGCGAAGTCCCGACTGCAAACAATAATCTGCCCATTCTAGAGGCTAAAAGGCACAACGTTGAAACCAAAACCTGCTTCAGATGATCCAAGACAAAACAGAAAAAAAAAATCATCAAGGTCATATTTTGGTCGCGGAAAGAACTGACCTTGGAGTCGAGAAGTAGGAACCCTAGAGTTAGGTGGCGGAGGACCGGGTGGTGGCGGCCTTCCAATGGTGTCCGAGAGGTTGCCATGCCCAATCGCGAAGCTGGAATCGGGAAGTCCAGGAGAATTTACTTTCTTCCCCTTTACCGCGCTTGCTGGTGTTGGGGGAGGAGGGCCAAAGGAGGTCGACGACGGCGCCTGCTTGCATCGGGGACGATGGAGAGCTCCGGCCAGCGTCAAGGGCGATGGAGGTGATGCAAGATTAGGGTTCGGCGGTGTTTGCTACGCTTGTGGAGAAAATCACACTTGGTGTTTGCAGGCTTGAGGATGGACACGTGAGGTCTCATTTTATATGGGCGGTGTGGACCAGGGGGACCAGGGCAGTGCGGACAAGAGGATCCGCCCTGCCAAATGGGATCCTCTATCCCACAAAGTCACCTGTCCTATCTGTCCCACTCTTCGATGGCCAACGAGTCGTCCAATCGCCGATCGAACATCATCGATCGATTTTGATCATCGTACTGAATCAAATAATATCCTGGAAGAACGGTGAACCAGTCGGAATCGCAGCAATTGCAATCTCGTCGGATTCGACTGTGAATCCGGCGAGATCGCAATTGCGTCAATGCCGACGGTCCACCGTACCCCCGAGGGTATAGTTTTTTTCATGGCGGCGGCTAACCCGATGGTGCCCGATCAGCAATCGGACAACTCGCCGGCCATCATCGCCAGGGAGTGGGACAGGCGTGGGACAGGCGGGACAGGATGTTTTGTGGGACAGAGGATCTGCCCTCATAACGCTCTCAGGTGTAATAACATAATATCGCATATCGACGCTCAACTTTAATAAATTAACAAATTAATTTCTCTTAATTAACAAATAATCTAAGAATACTAGATTATAATGGAGCTTGTCCCAATATCAGAATTGCAATAGAGAAGAGGCTACAAGAACCTTTGGAACATAGAGGAAATCACAATTCACATCATATTTCTTACATATATGAATTGGTCTTGCAATCAAAAAACATCCAGAACCACCATCAAGATTAATCAAACTAAAAAAAAAGGGCTTAAATATATGATGAAAACTATGATAAGAGTTGGGAAAGACAAGATTTGTATCATGTGTGCATGACAGATACTAACTCAAGGCCCAATCAACCATGCCTGATTTTGCCACATTTACTTCACTACATTTCTCTCCATGTTACTTGAACTTAACAACAAGTATCCAATCCAATTGTCCGTCACCTCGTTTTAAGTCCTTATATGTGGTCGATAGGGATGTCAGTGCTTGTCTCAAAATGTCTACATTTAGCATGAATATTATAATGGGCAAAAGAAAGAGTATCAATAGCATAGTTTCTTATCCAATGTCATGGCAGAGAGAGACAAAGAATAGGAAGGAGGATTGGAGAAATAAGTTTCAAGGTGGTAAAGAAACCATGACAAAGGGATATATCAGTGAGTTAAAGGGCTAAATGTGTATGATGCTAATGCTCTATGCAGAAAATAATATAAGTTTCTACATATTTTATTGCATTACCTAACACATTCTGAACATCACAAACTGAGAAAGGGAGTATACCTTAGAAATCATCTTTGTGTTTTGAGTTATCAAAGTTTGACACCATCATGTTGTGTGGTAAGTTAATAGGTATCATCATCTGTGAATGTATCTAGAATCCAAAAATAAAAAATAAAAACTCCACTAAAGTACATTTGGCATACAATGTTCACAAATCCTGCATTATTAAGAGCCTTCCACAATAATTTAAATGGAAGCATCTGAGTATATAACTTAACCCACCCACTCACACTAGGAATTATCACCAAGTTACACCTCTACAAAGGTATTTTTATACAATTCAAATATTTATATTTGGAAAATTCGACAAGAAATATTCCCAGAATGTATCGTCACTCAGTCTTTGCTCTCATTACCAAACATATAGCAAAATTCATAAGACAAGCTGTCTCGATTGAAGGATCCCTCACCAATCTGTACCAAATAATGGGAGCAACAACGAAGTAGAGCAAGTGAGTCAAAAGTGCAGTTAAGAGAAAGCCAGACATTTTATTTAAAATATAGATCCATAAAAAATTACCACAGCACAAAAGATACCTGCAATAACCAAACTCATACGTCCTAAGTCAAAGAAACGAACAAAGCAATAAAACAAAAGTGTCCACGCAATCAAGATGACATTCAAACATTTGACCCAGACATGCTTTCTATTTTTAAGTATCCAGGAAGAGCAATGGATGCAACTCTATCTAGACGGTTAAATGACCAAGAATATCATGCTGCCAAGACATATATCCTCTTAAACTGTGAAGAGGTCAAACCATACCTAAGGTTCCAGTTTATATATTTATTTGTATTAAATTACTATCCGATAATATAATTAAAATTCTTATATGATACCAAATTATCTTATATGTCAGGTTGTACGAACAACAGTTGTAGATTCAAAATCCATCTATAAGTGCAAATGAGATAGATCAGAAGATAGAAGATGAATTTGCATTTTGATTTTAAATATATATAAGTGAGTTAATATGCATTTTTATGTTCATTATCTTTATTACATATTAATCTAATTTTATCAACGACCACTATTATAGGTGAATGATCATAGAATTTCAAATATAGAAGACGAAAGAATAAAAAATTTCACATTTGGACCTCTGCGTATTGTGATCGTCTTCTCCGGTTATTACATGACTGGATACAGATTTCATGTGGGCCAATGTGATTCACAAAGGCTAACATATAAATTTGGTGTTTGTGTCAAAGGATCAACAAACAACAATGATACTCAATTTGACTACTATGGCAGACTAGAGGAAATTATCGAGGTTGAATACCCAGCGTTACCTTTCAAAAGATGTATATTATTTAGGTGTTTTTGGTATGATCCAACTCCAAGGATGGGCACCAAGAAACATCGTTTATACAATTTAGTTGAAGTTAATTCAACTAAAAGATTCAACAAATTAGAACCTTTCATCTTTGCGGTGCAAGCTGGTTAAGTATTTTATCTTCAGTAACCAACTAAGAGAAGACGACCAAGTGAATGACTAGCTGTTTGCCAAATTAAGCTTAGGTCAAGCATTGAAATGTCAAATATGATAACTGTCCACAACCTCGATGCTTATCAAAATGAAGAAGTCATAATGAACTCCGTTGATTCAGAAATACAATCAGCATCACAATTACTTATAGATGATAATGTCTCTTACGAGCAAATTGATAATGGTCAGATATCTAGCAGTGAGGAGGTTGATGTCTCAACGGAGTCAAGCGATGAAAACTTGCATGTTAATTTAGTTCCATCGTAATAAGATTAGTTGTTTGTATTGAATATGACTAGTTGTTTGTATTTCATCTTCATTGATACTAATTGTTTGTATTTCATCTCCGTTGATACTAGTTGTTTGTATTTCATCTTCGTTCGATTAACTATTACAAATGTGTATATCTAATATTATGAGTTTAGATTTTTATAGTCATGCAGTTACGGTAGAGACCACGTGGTGACCAGATTACATTAAGAGTAGTGGGTGACTGGTAAGTCAATATGTAATTCTTATATATTTCAGGTCAAATTTTGCTAATGTATGATATTTTTGCTACAGCTTTATCCCTGATGGTCACCAGGTTTTAGCTTATATTACAAAAAAAATCAAAGAAAGATTGTTCTCGACTGCTATGACTTAGGGTCAGATAGAGAAAGAATTGAAGACTTTTTAATACGGTGAATTTTTGGTAAGTAGTTTAGATATATATTTAATTTAATGTTAAAACTAACATGATACTAACCATATATTTTATTTTTACAGAAAAGATATATTTGGGAGGAGGGTCAAGAGGAGGAGTTTAAAAAAACCTGGAACGCCTACTGCTCTAAGTTGTATAGGGACATGGTATACAAGTGGAGAAAGAAGACAAATAGGCCTTCAGAGGTCCCTGAGACAATTTGGGCAGCATGGAGAGCAACTCGGAGCTTGCTGGCCCCAATACTGGATCCATAAAGCACACTGCTGGATCCCGTTCGATTGTCTAGCATACCATTGACTTGGTAAGTTTTTATTTAGGTTATAATAAACATTCATTATGTTTTTTTGGATGTATTTAAACACTGTACTTTTTGTATACAGGCTGCTAAGTTATAAAGACCTCCTACTAGTTGGGAGGTATTCAGCAAGACCCATAAGAAAAAAGATGGGTCATTTATCGATCGATGTTCCTTAACAATTCATGTAAGTATATTAACTATAGTATATTTGTTTTGACATTTTATAAAAATTAATTTCATTCTTATTTCACAGGAAGCAATGACCACTAGAGTTGCAGAGACGTCTCAGCCTGCTTTAGAGGGGGAGGAATCACAACCTCTTTCCACTGACCAGGTGAATGACATTTATTATGATGTCATCGGTGGAAGGAGGAAGACCACCCTATATGGCTTGGGCTCTCAGGCAAAAATCACATACAATTAGATGAGAGCTCCAGGGGTTAGGGGACGTCCAAGTTCCTCCTCCTCCTCCTCTAGTGAGGCTTGCCAACTGCGGGAGGAGAATGATGCTATGCAGACTCGACTCACGACAATGGAGACGACGTGGCCCGAGAGGGACGCAGCGAGGGATGCAGAGTTGAGGGATTTGCAGGCCCGCAGGCACACACTTAGGCGTTAGTGCGTCACATGCAAGCTTTTGCAGTGACCCTATCGCCTATGACACAGTTCCCTGCCCCCTCCCCGTTTTGAGTCTCAGGAGATGCAGGATCTTGAGGATACCCCAAATGAGTATAGACATTTTTGGGATACGTTATATTTTTTTCTCTACATTTTACAAAATCAAATTATTATACTATCTGGTTTGTTATTATATACATCACTAATTATTTCTTACTTGTTCATTTTCGTTTACAGATTCTACATTATTAGAGTTGAACTCAAACATTGGTTGGGTTGAAAGGTGTGTATATTACATATTTTACATATCATTCAATGTTATTTACATGCCTCTAATATGTCCTAATATATCCTAATATGTAATTCTTAGAGGCATAGCGACGGAATGATATTTTAGATATCATTCAATGTTATTCAATATGTAATTCTTAGAGGCATAGAGATGGAATAGCGACGAAATCAATCCGTCGCTATTGCTTTCAAAACGTGTTTAGTAGGAGTAATTGGAGTTGATAAATGTTCTTCCATGCCCTTTATGGGAGAACCTACAAATCTAAGCCTCAGACTCGAATGAAGATAGCTTCTCCTAAAGTCTGTCTCCAAATAAATAAGTTAAATATGTTGTGACATAAAAGATGAATAATTTATATTTCTAACGTCTAACAACTTGTTCCATAAAATGGGCATAAGGAATCTACACACAAGTTGGATAACTAGGAGAGTCAACTATCTTTGATGCAACCTCCATTGCCTTCTTCAACCTTTGTTCAATAGTTATGATTGACTCTTCATACATCTAGATTTCATCAATCATTGTTTCAAGAGACCTCACCAGGGCCTACATTTTTTAAGAAACAATCACTTTTGAGTTAACAACATTAAACTAGTAAATTTAGCCACAACCCATACCCGTTTTCTTATCCAAATGCATTTAAACCCAACTAAAGATATTTTCACAAAGAAAACTATCCGAGAGACAACATAACCAAGGTTATCTCACCTTAAGCTTCTCATTCTCATCTCTAAGCTAATCAAGAAGAACATTGTCGGAACTCTTTTATAACAGAAACCTGTTTAAAAGCTTTAGTTTCATCAAATTTTTGTTGCATCTCCTGCAAGGTTGCTTGCAATTTTTCATTTTCCTGTGTCTTGGTTTCCTCAATGCCAGCCTAATAGCGAAGAAGCACCTTAAGTCAAATTTTAGAAATCATGGATCAGAAATAAATCAACATATCAATATCTCTAGAAGTTGAAGCATGAGGTACATAGCCCGCTAAAGAAAGGTAGAAATTCACAAGACAAATATTGCAAAAAAAAACAAATGGATACAAAGTTATACCACATAGAATATTGCATTTGAACTTATGACTGCAAGTTAGAAGAAAGGCTTAACCCTAATTGTATTTTTACTTGGCATCCTAGCAAGGGTAAGCTGACTAACTGGAATGGATCCATTTGCAAGGCTATATGATCAGTTACAACCAAAGCATTTGATGTTTGTTGTTGACTCCTGATTCTAATTACGTTTTGCATCATCAACCTTTTAAAGCAACATTGACTAGTGTTGACAATTAAAAACATGCGTTAGTTTTTGTGTTTCACTAGCTTTAGCAAAAAGGAAAATTCTCACTCCTGCTTCATAGATTAACAAATAAATCGAACCCAGAAATCTACCCGCGTTCTCTAAATTTGGGCATTTCTTCCAATACATCCACTAAAGCTTCCCCTTTCCTACAAAGTGCAAAATATTCAATGGCTCTTTGTTGGATTTCACCATCTACATAACTTATATATAACCAAGCAGGATAGGTAAGAAAAATATAATACTCACTAACTGAATATAGAGCAGATTTGTTGTAGTAATTCTGGGTCTGAAGGATGGTTGTACATTAAAATTTTGACAAATGTTGACAGAAGAATTGTAAGAGTATTTGTTCTGAACAGAATAATTCTTTGATGAGTTATAAACATGACATCAACAATCCATGAACAAAGTGGAACTGTTATAAGCTTACATTATTGTAGGAAGTTTGCTGAATACTTAAATTACACTCTAGTAATCTCAAATATGAGAAAAGGCTCCAACAGCAACTTCTAAATAATCGTTAGATTCAATTTTTAAAAATTGTAAATTTATGAGAATAGAAAAAGTGTATGAAGTACGAACAACTTATATAAACAACATTACAAAGTTTCTGAAACATAATAAATTGCACAAGGATGCAAGAAACTAAATAGAATTTGGAAAAATGACAAATTTGCATTCATAAGCATGTTTAGCAAATACTTAAATATATTTTTTTGCAAAAGATCAAAGAATATGCTTGAATAGCATGAAAATAACATAAATATATAATAGGCTTGTATATTGTGTATAAGCTGCAGGTATAACTAAACTTCAGTCAATTGCTTACCAAATAGTTTTCTTTTACCATTTCAGCGACTACATTCACTATTTGGTGTAGCTAATGTGTAAAAAAAAAAAATAAATAGAAAGCATGGCTATTCTCTGGATAACAACTAATTAGCAATGAGAATGTAATACCTTTTTGTTAGATTATAAGCAATCAGGTGAATGTATCCTATTCAATTTCAAAGCCTTCACTTGCAAAAATATAAGCAAAGAAAAATTTGAAAAGCTATATAGTTTGAGTGAAGTATGTAAGAAATGATAGCATTATCCCATTTCCAAGAACAGAAGTCACTCGAGCTTGACCATCTTGCCTGGAACTAATAGGTCAATTGAGAGTCATTTAAGATCTTTAACTTGTGAATGAATATTAAGACAATCAAACATTATATTAAATATTAAAAACATAGACAAATGAATGAACTAAAACTTACAACACATTTTGTGACCACATCA
This sequence comes from Boesenbergia rotunda, assembly GCA_024364735.1. Lineage (NCBI taxonomy): Eukaryota > Viridiplantae > Streptophyta > Magnoliopsida > Zingiberales > Zingiberaceae > Boesenbergia > Boesenbergia rotunda. The sequence continues at coordinate 21,789 of JAGFNQ010007806.1, read as the reverse complement.
GTATCAAAATCAACATAGAGAACAACTCGAGCTTTATAAATACTGTATAAATTGTCCTATAGTAAGTTGATTATTGGCAAAACAAGATAATATTAGCACATTAGAAGAAGAATAGTCCTGAGTTGTATTTCTATCAGTTCATCAATGGAATCAACAAAATCAATTTAAAAAAAGAGAGAGAAAATAATCAACGACAGAATGTAGAAAAAATGGCATATGGAACAAAAAACTTATGATTGAACTCCAACCCCATTGAGTAGTTACCATTTTGATTCCTTAGTAAAAATCTAATAACAGATGAGACTCCAAAATAGAGAATGTAGCCATGATCCTCTACTATTTACTTGAGCATTCAGGATCTGGAAGGCACAAAAAACATTCAGTTACAACTTAAGTGTAGCTCTAGGTTTGTAGATGCACTCCCGCGTGACATCTAAAACACAATGAGCCAGGAATATCAATAACCCAGGAATACATGAAATATCAAATTTGAGATATCTTTATTAGAGAAAAGATTAGAAATATCAATAAGCTAAGAATACCAAAAGTCCAATATATCCCAGAAGTCCAATAGAATACTAATAAGCCAGGAATATCAATAAGCCAGGAATACTAGAAGTCTAATAATGTCCTGGAAAAAGAGTTTGATAACTTGGTCAGAGATGAATACTAGAAAACTAAGAATATCATAAGTCCAATAATGTCCTAGAAGTCCAATAGAATACCAATAAGCTAGGAATATCAATAAGACATGAATACTAGAAGTCCAATAATATCCTGACTGGGAAAAAGAGTTCAATCCCTTGGTCGTGAGGATGATAACAAGAAAACCAAGAATACCACAAGTCCAATAATATACCGACCGAGGAAAAGAGTATGATCCCTTGGTCAGGAGGATGATAACTAGAAAACCAAGATACCATAAGTCCAATAATGCCTTAGAAGTCTAACGGAATACCAATAAGCTAGGAATATCAATAAGATAGGAATACCAGAAGTCCAATGATGTCCTTGGGAAAAGAATACCAAGAATACCATGTGAATGTCATAAATACCAAAAGTCATATCCGTCCCGACCAGGGTCGAGAGAGTAATAAAGAAAAGACCGAGAATACCTCGAGAATACAATGAATACCAAAAGTGCCAGAATACCATGAATACCAAAGTACAATGAATACCAAGAATACCTCAGGAGGATAATAATAAGAAAAAGAAGATCCAAGATACCACAAGAATGCCATGAATATCAAAAATTCTTTCTTATACAAGCAAGAAACTTAATCCTTCGGTCAAGAGAGTAATAAGAATACCATAAATACTAGAAGTCGTATCCATCCTAACCGAAGTCGAGAGGGTTATAAGAAAAAGACTAAGAATAACCCGAGAATATAATCAATCCAGAAGTGTCAGAATACCATGAATACTAGAATACCATGAATACTAAAATACCAAGAATACCTCAAGAGGAAAACAATAAGAAGATCCAAGATACCATAAGAATGTCATGAAAACCATGAATATCAGAAATCCCTTCGTCGATCCTTCGGTTAGAAGAGTAATAAGAAAATCATAAATACCAGAAGTCATATCCGTCTTGACCAAGGAGAGGAATTGATCAATCAGGAGGGTAATAAGGAAAAGTCCAAGCTCGAGAATACCATGAATACTAGAAGTGTGACCGGGGGAGGACTAAGAGCATCATAGTCAACTTTGAATACCAAATAATTATAGCACCAAGCTTTGATTTTTCCATTAATAGCAGTTGAGAAGATAAATTGCATGAAGAGAAAAAGAGGATTGGTGTGATAGTTAAACTAATTAAGAAAACATTACTAAGAAAATAAATAAAATGATAGAAATAAATAAACCTAAAAAGACTCATTATAATGAAGATACACAAAGTATTGATAATTTGTTTTAAATAAATCAAAATCACATCCTCTAATTCGTGCCTCAACTATATGTAAATGCATTATCATTTAAGATTTCAAGGGACCAGGGCCTTATTTGCATATCATTTAGTTGAAATATGCATATAAATTTGCAAATGAGAATTCTCATATCATAAAGGGAGAGCAAATTGATATTGAAAACCAACCTTGAAAGAATGGAACCATAAACAACTTGTAGGGTGAGATGAACAATAACTTATTGGATTTCCCATAACCAAAGCATTTTTCTTAGATCATCCAAAGCAATTAGATAAAGGAATGAAAAAAAAACTTCAAAGATCAAAACATTAGATACCAACATCAACAGAAGCATCCTACCCCTCAAACTTCAATGAAAAGAGAACATTCTCATGTCATTCAATGTGAAAACTAAACGGACGAAGAAGAAAGAATGGGATTAGATAATGAATCACACCTTGTCAAATTTCAAGAAAAGGAGAAAAACATTCGCCGATCATCCACATATAAGCAAATGGAAACAGGAATCCATACCCTGAATGAAAAGAGCATTTTGTCATTATCAATCTTAGTAGGTATTTACAAGTGGATAAAGTTTATTAATTAACTGATATGTCGAAAATAAAAATACTTATTTTCAAAAAGCTTTGAAATTTTTCTAGCATCTAATCCAGTGACAGTGCAAATTAGATGCCTCCACCTATAACAAATGATTAGTTACATAATAAAAAATAAATATTATTAAAAACAATATAAAATTAAAGAAAATCTACAAGTGATGATTATAACTTTGATTGAGCTACTTTCCATATTCTTAAATTGAAGCTTGTCAAGATTTCTCCAGATATATTTTCTAGAATCTCTAGGTAAACACTTGATAGAACCAAAGAATAATATACTTTAAGGTGATAGGTGACTAAAGCATGGTACATTCATGTAGTTATTGTTGATGCAGTCTGACCCTGATTGTTGTTTTGGTGTTGACACCGATTTTAGTTTAGGTTGATGATTATGATTATAGTTAAGTCCTGATCGGGGATTAGGCATGGTATGGAAAATCCTAGCTTGGAGGGCTAGGTGTTGGAAAATCCTAACCTGGAGGGTTAGGTGTGGAAAATCCTAGCTTGGAGGGCTAGGTGTTGAAAAGTCTTAATTCGGAAGGGTTGGGTGAAAAGTCCTAGCTTGGAGGGCTAGGTGAAAAGTCCTAACTTGGAGGGTTAGGTGAAAATTCCCAACTTGGAAGGAGCTTGGAGGGCTAGGTTTAGAAAAGTCCTAATTCGGAAGAGTTGGGTGAAAAGTCCTAGCTTGGAGGGCTAGGTGAAAAGTCCTAACTTGGAGAGTTAGGTGAAAATTCCCAACTTGAAGGGTTAGGTGAAAAAGTCCTAGCTTGGAGGGCTAGGTTGGATGAAACCCTAGCTTGGAGGGCTAGGTTTGAGTCCCTGGATCGGTCTGGTGACCGATCAGGGAAGTTGACATGCTGCTCCTTCGTGGATCGGTCCGGTGACCAATCCAGCAATGGTTGATCGGTCTGGTGACCGATCAGGGAGCGCACAGTGAGGTTGGGAACCTACTGTGTGGCTCCTGATCGGTCTGGTGACCGATCAGGGAGCAGACAGTTGCCTTGTTGCTTGGCTCCTGATCGGTCCAGTGACCGATCAGGGTGCAGGCAGCTTCCTCACTGCCTTGCTTCTGATCGGTCTGGTGACCGATCAGGAAGCACTCAGTGAGTTGAGTTCCCCCGCTGATCAGCTCCTGAACGGTCTGGTAACCGATCCACGACTTAGGATTTGATTTCCGCAGTTACTGTTCACTCAGACGTGGACCGATCAGGCTTGAGCCTGATCGGACAGGGAGCTACCTGATCGGTCTGGTGACCGATCAGGCTTCACTCTGATCGGTCTGGTGACCGATCAGGCTTGTGTCACCGCAAGGGCTGGGAGTCCCAGCAAAGCGGTGGATCGGTCTGGTGACCGACCCACAAGCCCTGGATCGGTCCGGTGACCGATCACTTTAATTCAAAATGCACTGTCAGACGCTCTGATCGCGTTTGAACGTATCCGATTCTCTGTGCTTAACATCTGATACACGATTTTCTGCTTGATATGCTGTGCTAACACTCTGATTAAGTTGCAGGTGACAGGGAATGATTCAAACACTCAAGGAGAGTCAATGGAGGCCTTTCCTTGGAGCAGGTTTGTCTGTTTTTCATCTCAGGTTGCAACGGATGCTGGCGCTGGCTGGAGCTGCTGACTAGGGCTGGTCTGAGGGAAGCTCAGGGAGTCCAGAGGAGCTCAGTGGTGGCTGGTGGTTGCAGGGGAGCAGCTGGAGGTTGCAGTGAGATGGTGTCACCTGGCACTCAAGAGGGAAACAAAAGGAGCAGTGTGGAGCAGAGCAAGGAGAAGTTCTTGGTTGCCTTGGTTTTGTGCTGCGACTTCTTGCTGCGTGCTTGTGCTCTTGGCTGATCATCCACTCTTGAGAAAGCTACTGTGATCTTTGAAGCAACCAGCCCTTGCTTGAGCACTTGGAGGAAGGAACAAGAGGTTTTGCGTCCAACAACGAGAAGACACGGAGAAAGGGTTCTTGCGTGAGATCGTCGCTGGGTGGAGCTCGGAGGAAGCTTGCTGTGTTCTTGTTTGTGCTAAGTGCTAAGTAAGATCTTTCTTGTGTTTCATTGTGCTTAAAACTATATCCTTGATTGAAACGCTGTGGAGAGGTTACTCCACCGAGAAGGAGGTTGCTTTCTATCCGGATCTTCCGGGGCTTGATCTGCCGACGATCAAGGGATCGCCCACCTTAAGGGCACGCCAAGGAGTAGGGGCAAGTTATCCCCGAACATTGTAAACCCTCTTGTTAGCGTCTTGCATTTGTGCTTAGCTTAGGGTTCTAGATTTCTGCATACTCTATTTCTATTCTTTCCGCTATGCTACTAAATGGTTTAAGTGCAGAATTTTGATAAGTGCTAAAGTTCAAGTGATTGGCTATATTCACCCCCGCCTCTCTAGCCATCCGAGTTCCAACAAGTGGTATCAGAGCTTGGGGCTCTGTTTTACCGAGAGCTATCATCCATGGCGTTGAGAGAAAGCTTTAGCACCACCCGACCTCCTTTCTTTGATGGCGCTGACTTTCAATATTGGAGATCAAAGATGGAGTATTATCTCAAGATAGACATCAATACATGGTTCGCGGTGAAGGAGGGTTTTACCCCTCCGAAAGATGATGAAGGCAAAGAACTTGAATCGTGGCGGTGGACGGCTGAACAAACTCGAAAGAGTGAAGCCGACGCGAAGGCGGTGGTCACCCTACAATGCGGCATGAACAAAGACCAACTCATCAAGGTTTGTCCATTCACAAGTGCAAAAGACTTGTGGAACAAGCTCATCGAACTCCACGAGGGCACCCGAGATTCAAAGATCGCCAAGAGGGATTTGTTCCTCAATCAACTTCAAAATCTCTTCATGAAGGAGAATGAAACCGTAAGTGAGTTACATAGCCGGTTCAAGGAAGTCCTTAACGGGCTTCATTCTATTGATGAAAAGGTCGAGAATCGCGACCTTGTGAGGTATGTATTGAAAGCATTTCCAAGGAATGCTTTGTGGTCATCCATGGTGAATGCTTACAAAGTCTCCAAGGATTTATCAATTGTGAAGTTAGATGATTTGTTTTGTGAAATGGAATTGCATGAAATGGCTAACAAAGGCCCCAAGGAGAAGGGGATTACCTTAGTTGCAGGGGAACGATCCAATAAGAAGAAGAAGAAGAAGAAGAAGGAGAAGGAGGTCTTCTCATCCTCATCCTCTTCCGAGTCCGAATCCGATTCCGATTCCGAGGAAGATGGCAGCGGGGCTTCTTCCTCCGAGATGGCTAATTTTGTGAGAAGAATGATGAGAAGGGGTCGACGCTTCAAGGGCACTTCAAGAATGAATGCCCAAAGCTAAAGAAGGAGGAGAAATCCAAAAAGAAAGAAGAGAAAGCAAGGAAGAAGAAGGCCTTGAAGGCCACTTGGGATGAATCCTCCTCAAGTTCATCCGATGAAGAAAACGAGGAGAAGAGTACACGGCACGTGGCATTTATGGCATTGGGAGATCAAGAGAGCAGTGATGAATCTTCCAACTCCTCAAACGCGGCTTCATCATCTTCGAATGATGAAGAGGTAACTTCTCCCGAACTTGAGAAATGTTATAGAGCTATTGCATGTTTAACCAATATGTTGAAGAAGTCAAAAAATAGGGTTAAATCATTGCAATTTGAAATTGAACAATTGAAGTCATCTAGGGATGATAACATAGATGATTTGCATGTTGAAATGTTAGAGGATGAGATTAAATCATTGAAATTTGAGATTGAACATTTGAAATCCTCTAGGGTTGAGGATGTAGATGATTTGCATGATGAATTGTTAGAGGAAGAAAACAAATCATTAAAGAGTGAAGTTGAGAGACTCAAGAATATTCTTGAGAAGTTCTCAACTAGCTCAAAAACCCTAGACATGATTTTGAATGCCCAAAGGGCAGTCTACAATAGGGCCGGTATTGGTTATCGAGCCAAAGAACCTTCATTTGTGTCATTGATGTCTAGGACTGGTGTTAGACCAATTAAGACACCCAAGGTTCAAAAGAAAGTTGTCAAGGCATATGGGTGCCTAAGACTTGTTTAGTAGGTGCTTTAGGTCTCAAGGTTTGAGTACCTAAATCTTCCATTTTTCGAATTGTGTAGGTTATGATTGAGGGGGAGCATCTATCAACTTGGTTCGTTGATAGTGGGTGCTCCAAACACATTCGAAAATAGATCATTGTTTACTACCATTCGAAAGAAAAGTAGAGGTAATGTTTCATTTGGTAACAATGGTAGTCTTCATGTCATAGGAATAGGAGACATTTAAATATCCGAATGTCTTAGAATTTCAAATGTCCTTCTAGTCAAGGGGATGACATTTAATCTTCTAAGTGTCAGTCAATTGTGTGACACGGGTTACACAATTGATTTTCAACCAAGTCAATGTCTAGTTAGACAACATGACACCTTGGACACGGTACTAGTAGGAACAAGAGTAGACAATATTTATCAAGTTTCATTTAAAAGTGCTACTAATGCTTTTGTTAAGTGTCTCATGTTAAAAGAAGAAGAGTCCACCCTTTGGCACCGGAGACTAGCACATGTTAACATGAAGAACACCCGGAAGTTGGCTATCAAGGGATTAGTTCGTGGCTTACCGAGCATAAAGTATGAAAAAGACAAACTCTGTGATGCATGTCAAATGGGTAAGCAAACAAAATTTGCACATAAAGGTAAAAGCGCTGTAAGTACATCTACCGCATTAGATTTACTTCATATGGATCTATTTGATTGTAGCACTATCATATCATTGAATGGAAGTAGATATTGCTTTATTATCATTGATGATTTTACTAGATATACATGGACTTATTTTCTTAAAAATAAGGACCGAACCTCAGATGTTTTCATTTCTTTTTGTAGAAGAGTTGAAAATGAAAAATCATCAACCATTAAGACAATTAGAAGTGATCATGGAGGTGAATTTCAAAATCAACAGTTTTTAGAATTTTGTCAAGATAGAGGTTATAGACATGAGTTCTCTATTCCAAGAACACCACAACAAAATGGTGTTGTAGAGAGGAAGAACCGTGTTCTACAAGAGGCTGCACGAAGCATGCTTAATGAGTACTCATTATCGAGTTACTTATGGGCTGAAGCTGTAAATACAGCTTGCTATGTGCAAAACCGGGTCCTCATCTATAGGTTCTTAGGAAAGACTCCCCATGAATTTTGGTTTGGGAAACCACTTACGGTTAAACACCTTAGGGTGTTTGGTTGTAAGGTGTTCATCCTAAACACCAAGGACCACCTTGGAAAGTTCACGGCAAAGGCTGATGAAGGAATACTAGTCGGGTATTCCCTAGTTAGCAAAGCCACTACAACAAGACATCTAGATTAGTTGAAGAGTCTTCTGACGTTGTCTTTGAAGAAATTCCGAAAGTCAATGGTCAATCAGAAGATGAAGTCCAATTCGAACTTAGGAGACTAAGTTTGAATGAAAGTCCAAATGTTGTTGATGGTGATGAATCCGATGACGGTGAGCCTAGACAACCCATAGATCAGCCGGATCCTGAGGCTGAGCTTGTGTCTAGTGAACTCATTCAAGAAGCACCACCAACACCTAGGCAAACTAGATTAGCCTCTAGTCATCCCCAAGATCAAATTGTTGGAGATATCCACCACGGGGTTAGAACTAGATCATTCTTTAGGAATGAGGCGAATGAAGTTGCCCTAATTTCCGAAATTGAACCTAGAAAAATTAATGAAGCATTAAATGATCCCGATTGGATCATTGCGATGCAAGATGAACTAGGTCAATTCGAAAGAAGTCAAGTTTGGGACTTAGTCCCTAGACCTAAGAAGATCACCATCATTGAAACCAAATGGGTCTTCAAGAACAAATTAAATCATAAGGGAGAAATCATTAGAAACAAGGCACGCTTAGTAGCCAAGGGCTATAGTCAAGTTGAAGGCCTTGATTATGATGAGACTTATGCTCCCGTGGCACGATTAGAGTCCATCCGATTGATGCTAGCATTTGCAGCACATCGAGGGTTCAAGTTATATCAAATGGATGTTAAATCGACCTTTCTAAATGGTTTAATTAGAGAAGAGGTCTATGTCGAACAACCTCCGGGGTTTGAGAGTACCGAATTTCCAAACCACGTGATTAAGCTCAAAAAGACACTTAATGGCCTTAAACAAGCACCCCAAGCTTGGTACGAGCGGTTGTCGACGTTTTTAATTGAAAAAGACTTTGTAAGCGGCCAAATAGACCCTATACTATTTCTACGGAGAGATGGTGATAATATTTTTGTAGCCCAAGTATATGTCGATGACATAATTTGTGGCTCAAACAACAAGGGTTATCTAAATGAATTCATTGGACACATGAAAAGTGAATTTGAAATGAGTCAAGTGGGAGAATTAACTTTCTTCCTTGGACTTGAAATCAAACAAATCCGAGATGGGATCCATGTGCACCAATCGAAGTATACTCAAGAAATGCTCCGGAAATTCAACATGAGTGATTCAAAAGAGGTAACCACTCCCATGGCTACAAACACAAGATTAGACAATGATGAGAGTGGTAAACCTGTTGATTTGACTCAATATCGGAGCATGATAGGTAGTTTGCTATACCTCACAGCTAGTCGACCTGATATTCTTTTCGCTGTGGGTATGTGCGCTAGATATAGTTGGTCAAGTCGGAAGTAACATTGTGTTGCTCTCTCCACGACCGAGGCAGAATATATTACTATGGGAGAGAGCGTATCACAATTGTTGTGGATGATTCACACTGTAGAGGACTATGGATTAAGTTACAAAAGTGTGCAAGTGTTGTGTGACAACATTAGCACAATTAATCTAACCAAGAATCCAGTCCATCATTCTAGGACCAAACATATTGAAGTGTGCCACCACTTCATTAGGGATCATGTTGCTAGGGGAGATATTGTACTCTCACATGTAGAGTCCAAATCAAACCTCGCTGACATTTTCACTAAACCACTCCCCGAAAATGAGTTTAGTTTCTTAAGAAGAGAGTTGGGAATGTGTCGCGCTTCATAATTTTCAAAATGCTTTCAAAACCCTTCATGATAAGTTCTAATTGTTGGGATACAAATGGGTAACTTTGGGGACATCTCACACAAATTATAAGGTTTCCCAAAACGTTTTTGTTTGCTAGAAATGAGGTGAGATGTTAGGATCAACTCAATTTCTCAAAATGTCAATGCATCCCTTGAGAAATTAAGTTGACGAGATAAAAATCACTTCGGTGACCCAGTATGGGGAAAACCAATGCATAACACATGTGTATTTGGCTCCATGATCATACATGGACATTCCAATCAAGAAAACTTGATTGGAACCCTGAATTTGACACAATCTTGATTGAAATTGTTTGAATGATTGTTGATTGAGTTTGACTCCACTTGGGTGGAGCAAAGTGATTTGTTCAAACCATAAGGACCTTTGATCCTTGTTTAGGGATCGATTATAGTCAAGGAATCACTTCCAAGATCGATATTCTTCATCAGATTCCTTCAAAAATCATGTGAAAGCCTGAAACTGAAAGTTTCAAATCGTATCAGGGAATATCAGGAACCCTGATTGATCACTGGACCAATCAGGTGTAGGGCTGATCGGTCCCTGGACCGATTTGACTCCATCCTGTGGTGATCGGTCCACAGACTGATCAGAGGGGTCACAGAGACTTAAGGAAATTCTGACCAAACATTCTGTGCTAGCCTGGATCGGTCCCCGGACCGATCTGGCACCCTGTGGTGATCGGTCCACAGACCGATCAGGGGGGCTTCCCGAATATCATCCGACCTTACTGATCGCTTCCTGATCGATCAACCGATCGATCAGGAGCCTTCCTGATCGGTCACCCGACCGATCAAGACCAGGCTAGTCCGATCAGGCCAGAGCCTGATCGGTCTGGGCGCTCTCAGATCGAACAGTGATCCGCGATCACATTAAATTTCGGTTGGTGGACCGATCCACCAACCGATTAACTCCTCCAAAACCCCTCATTGCCGAACCCTAGCGCCGAAAACTCCCTCTTACGCCTCTTCAACCTGCGTGAGAGCCTTCCTTGCGTCTTCTTCTTCCTCTTCCGAGTGAGCTTTTGTGCGCGTGCGTGCGATTCTGAGAAGGCTTCCTGCGAGCTTCTGCAAGTTCCCTTCTCGCTCAAGGTCCTGAGTTCATCTTTTGCGCCGAGACCTTTCTTCTGCGCAATCCTCTTCTTCCAGCCTTCAAGATCCTCTCAAATAAACTCCAATGGCACCAAAGTGAGTTTTTGGTTTAATTTTTCTTGCAAATCAGTTCACAGATTGTGAGTTTGTGCTAATCAAAATTTTTGTCTTGTGGTGCTTGCACCTTGCTTATGTTATGACCTAAACTATATCATATCTCTATGTTGGTTGACTTTTGATCAACTCCTACATTTGTAATCTTTTGATTTGTCATGACCATTCTTTGCCCTGTCACTGATTAAATCTATCTTCATATGATCAATTCTATCTTATGATTATTGTTTCATGATCGAATCTTGATTAAACTTATGTTCATGTGATCAATTCCACCTCATGTACACTTGATTATTCTATACTATGATTAACTCTCGTATTAATTTTGTGATCCTTTAATCTTGTGTCATGATTCCATTTCTGTGATTAAATTGTTGCAATGATCACCTCTATCTATCCTTAGAAAATCATCTAAGGGAAAGGAACAAATAGAGGGTAGCTCGAGGGGCAAAACCCCTTCCTCATCAGCACCCTCCCGAAGGCCATAACCTTCCTCCAGTTCTTGATTTCCCAATGCTGCTTGCGAGCAGACTTTTCAGTCTAGGACCTTCAAAGTACTCTCCTGTCGATCGATTGATGTTCCATTTCTGACCGAGCACTACCCTTCTATCATGGAAATAGTCACTTTTTACAATCTTGGCTTTCTCCTTTCTCTTGAAAGGACTATCAATTATGACCTTGTCTCCGAGTTTTACAACAACCTTCAGCAAGGACCTCAGGGGGGCTTCGAATTCACCACTCGCGTAGCAAAGAGAAATCTTGATTTCTCTTATGAGATTCTAGCGGAGTACTTAGGTGGTCGACGATCACCTAACCTCTATTCGATCTATCCCGAGCTCCCTGATCCTCTATTGGCTCCATTTGCAGACGTCACCCCCGACTCCATATATCAGCATTTCTTTGGCCATCCCCGCCCAGCCGGGCTTAATGAGTTGGGTCCCGATTTTCCGACGTTTGCAACTCTACGACTTGCTCTTGTTGACTACATCCTTTTCAAGATAATCACAAATTGCATCTTGCCTATCACTTCAAAGCCTTTGACCGATAACCGTCCCTATCATTGCCTGATGCTCTACGGCATGCACCGGCGCATGGACTTCGATATCATGGAGAGCATCTTTCAGTCCATTTTATCCTATCGAGAGCCGAGTCACCGCACAGTCTATATGTCATTTGGTCATATCATCACCGACTGGCTTATGTCAGTAGGTGTTGATGTCACCAAGGGCAGGACAGTGCCCATGGTCCGACAGGATTGTAGACTTGGCCGGCGGGCATTTGCCAAGTCCGGCATCATCATACGGGATCGCGATGGGGTTTTGGTTTGGAAGGATGGGAGGGGTCTCGGTGAGCTACCTGGGGGAGGACCACATTTTCAGGCACCAGCCGATGCTGTTGCACCTCAGGAGGCTCCCGCTGCTGTTGTTGCTGATGATTACGACTATGAGCCGGACCCGAATCTACGATGACAGATTTTCGAGTTGGATCGGATGATCCAGTATGATCTTCATCTGCGAGAGCTTCATCGAGAGGAGGTCCATTCGGGATTCAGATCTTTCGACCGCAGACTGACAGTAGTGAAATCTGATGTCTCCGAGATCCGTACACTGCAGCAGACGTGGTACGATGAGTGGCGTCGTCACACATTTCCTGGAGATGCGCCTTCTGGTAGTGCTGCACCTGGGTCCTTTGCTGTTGATGATGATACGCTGGACGATCCGATGCAGGCTGACACCCCCCCCCCCACTGATGCCTGATATACTCTATGTCTGCTTGACATTTGCCTTTCTGATTGTCTGACTTTCGGGCTGTATGCCCTGTGATTTGACTCTTATGGCCTTGTGCCACACTTGCTTTGACTTCGATGCATTGGTATGCATCTGTTTAGTTATTTGGTTTTGATGCACTTGACTATGACTAAATCTTGCTAAATGCTGCATCTGATACTTTGCATGTATTTTATATTTGCCTTACATGTTTTGATTGTTGGCATGTATGTGTGTTCACATGATTACTATCTACCTGTATGCCTCATTCTATATTGCCATGTTCATACTTATGATGTCATGTCCATATGATACATATGCTTATTTTACCATGCCCTACTTTTGTCATATGTATTCATATGTTTATCAAAAATCAATCATATCTTTGTTGTTTTGGGATACCCCTAGGGTTGAGAGGGAGTATGGTTAAACTTAACAGCCCCTCTAGACCCTTTTCGGTGTTCGACAAAGGGGGGGGAGAGTGTGGTTGGTTAAGTTTAGGATGATTATGTTGTAGGGGGAGGATCTTGATTCCCCTATGATTCTGAACTTGAGAAAATTGATTGAGAATCCCTAAACTTAAATTGGGTTGTCAAACAACAAAAAGGGGGAGATTGTTGATGCAGTCTGACCCTGATTGTTATTTTGGTGTTGACACCGATTTTAGTTTAGGTTGATGATTATGATTATGGTTAAGTCCTGATCGGGGATTAGGCATGGTATGGAAAATCCTAGCTTGGAGGGCTAGGTGTTGGAAAATCCTAACCTGGAGGGTTAGGTGTGGAAAATCCTAGTTTGGAGGGCTAGGTGTTGAAAAGTCCTAATTCGGAAGGGTTGGGTGAAAAGTCCTAGCTTGGAGGGCTAGGTGAAAAGTCCTAACTTGGAGGGTTAGGTGAAAATTCCCAACTTGGAGGGTTAGGTGAAAAAGTCCTGGCTTGGAGGGTCAGGTCCTAGCTTGGAGGGCTAGGTTTGGAAAAGTCCTAATTCGGAAGAGTTGGGTGAAAAGTCCTAGCTTGGAGGGCTAGGTGAAAAGTCCTAACTTGGAGGGTTAGGTGAAAATTCCCAACTTGGAGGGTTAGGTAAAAAAGTCCTAGCTTGGAGGGCTAGGTTGGATGAAACCCTAGCTTGGAGGGCTAGGTATGAGTCCCTGGATCGGTCAGGTGACCGATCAGGGAAGTTGGCACGCTGCTCCTTCGTGGATCGGTCCGGTGACCGATCCAGCAATGGCTGATCGGTCTGGTGACCGATCCAGCAATGGCTGATTGGTCTGGTGACCAATCAGGGAGCGCACAGTGAGGTTGGGAACCTACTGTGTGGCTCCTGATCGGTCCGGTGACCGATCAGGGTGCAGACAGCTTCCTCACTGCCTTGCTTCTGATCGGTCTGGTGACCGATCAGGAAGCACTCAGTGAGTTGAGTTCCCCCGCTGATCAGCTCCTGAACGGTCTGGTGACCGATCCACGACTTAGGATTTGATTTCCGCAGTTACTGTTCACTCAGACGTGGACCGATCAGGCTTGAGCCTGATCGGACAGGGAGCTACCTGATCGGTCTGGTGACCGATCAGGCTTCACTCTGATCGGTCTGGTGACCGATCAGGCTTGTGTCACCGCGAGAGCTGGGAGTCCCAGCAAAGCGGTGGATCGGTCTGGTGACCGACCCACAAGCCCTGGATCGGTCCGGTGACCGATCACTTTAATTCAAAATGCACTGTCAGACGCTCTGATCGCGTTTGAACGTATCCGATTCTCTGTGCTTAACATCTGATACATGATTTTCTGCTTGATATGCTGTGCTAACACTCTGATTAAGTTGCAGGTGACAGGGAAGGATTCAAACACTCAAGGAGAATCAATGGAGGCCTTTCCTTGGAGCAGGTTTGTCTGTTTTCCATCTCAGGTTGCAACGGACGCTGGCGTTGGCTGGAGCTGCTGACTGGGGCTGGTCTGAGGGAAGCTCAGGGAGTCCAGAAGAGCTCAATGGTGGCTGGTGGTTGCAGGGGAGCAGCTGGAGGCTGCAGTGAGATGGTGTCACCTGGCACTCAAGAGGGAAACAAACGGAGCGGTGTGGAGCAGAGCAAGGAGAAGTTCTTGGTTGCCTTGGTTTTGTGCTGCGACTTCTTGTTGCGTGCTTGTGCTCTTGGCTGATCATCCACTCTTGAGAAAGCTACTGTGATCTTTGAAGCAACCAACTCTTGCTTGAGCACTTGGAGGAAGGAACAAGAAGCTTTGAGTCCAACAGCGAGAAGACACGGAGAAAGGGTTCTTGCGTGAGATCGTCGCTGGGTGGAGCTCGGAGGAAGCTTGCTGTGTTCTTATCTGTGCTAAGTGCTAAGTAAGATCTTTCTTGTGTTTCATTGTGCTTAAAATTATATTCTTGATTGAAACGCTGTGGAGAGGTTACTCCACCGAGAAGGAGGTTGCTTTCTATCCGGATCTTCCGGGGCTTGATCTGCCGACGATCAAGGGATCACCCACCTTAAGGGCACGCCAAGGAGTAGGGGCAAGTTATCCCCGAATCTTGTAAACCCTCTTGTTAGCGTCTTGCATTTGTGCTTAGCTTAGGGTTCTAGATTTCTGCATACTCTGTTTCTATTCTTTCCGCTGTGCTACTAAACGGTTTAAGTGCAGAATTTTGATAAGTGTTAAAGTTCAAGTGATTAGCTATATTCACCCCCCCTTCTACCCATCGGAGTTCCAACAGTTATTATATATTAATGTCAAAGACAATTCAATATGAGAACCTATAATTATGGATTGCAGTAGATTTGGAAGTAAAATGCCTAAAATAACTTGTGGTAAATTACTACTAAATTGAAACTGAATGAATCATGGAAACAATTATAAAAATGCAGATTTCTATTTGGTTTCTTTAGAGATTTAGGGGAAAGTCAATTAGTCAACCATTTAAAATGCATACCTTTGCATAGACCTTTATGCCTGAGAGGGCTCTTCTTTTGACCTCACTTGAGTCATCTTGAGAAGCTAAGATAAGTGACCTATGAACATAAGTTTCCTTCCTTTCCAACTTGAAACAAGAGTAATCTACTGATTGTCTTGGTTGCAGTTTCACAAATTGGGAGCTATTTTCACACACACAAAAAAAATGAATGACGTCAAATTGCATAGCAAAAATGTTACATATACCAATGTTAAGATCAATACCTTTTCATCTTTCAAGGCATCTTTGAGAGTATCTATAAAAGGTTGAAAGACTTCGTTGCAGTGTGGATGAATTGTGCAAAGAGATGGAAGACAATGTTAGAAAAGATCCATGTTTGAAAGAGTGATACAATCTTTTGATACGATATTCCTACAGAGAACATGAATGTTTGAAAGAGATACAAGTTACGATTAATAATACTACAAATTGTAGAATAGAGCACTTTACAAAATTAGTTCATAATAAACCAAAGAAAAAATATATTACAAGGAGCACAACTATCCCTACTTGGGCTTCACCTTAAATTTACTTTGTGCTGCGGAAGTTACTCTCACAACTATCCCTACTTGGGCTTGTTGATTATTAATTGTGATACCAAATGAGCACATTGTTTATCCACCTACACCAACATTCAAAAGAATAAGGAAGTTCAATGTTGATATAGATTTCAATCAAATACAAGGTACAAAAGATGAATAATTTTCCATTAAAGGATGTCCAAGGGGAAGCGGTATAATTGTGATGGTTCCATTTAGTGCTTCTTCAAGGACAATAGATAAAATTGTAGTTTTGATAGAAACTCTGAGTTTGCTAATGGCTTCCACAAATTAGTACATTACAAGAAGAAAATAGTATAATAATTGGTTCCCACGGTTATAACATTGTTTGATTGTCACTGGAAAAGAGCAGCAAACATTGTGTTGAATGTTCAGTGATGATTTCATATAGCAAACTTTGAAAATACAAACATCAACATTAGAGGTTGAATTTTTTTTTTCTGTAAGGTTAAATTTTAGAATGGAGCTCAAAAATGGCCTGAAAAAAAAACTAAATAAGAGGCAAAAACATATTCTCATGTTTTAAGCCATCATCAAATGGGTTTCCTTGATTTCATGACTCAGTTGTTCTAGCAACTGAATGAAAGATAATTTGGATCGAAATATTAACTTAATAAAAAAGCTAAGAAAAATTACCTTAACTAGTTTTTGAAGATTAAGCCGAGCAATAGCATCTTGATGTTCAAGCCTTGCAACTAGCAATGTCATCAAACCATTGGTAGCCATAGCTGAATTTTCCCGGAGTGATTTCATGTATATTTATTTGCTTATTCAGGGTTAGAAACTAAGACATCATGAGACAATTGAAATAGAAAAGACTAGGGAAAAAATTCCATTCTCTTACATAATTATCTTCAGAAAAGGCTCCAAAATTGAGCACGATGTATTGCTTTGGAGAGTTGTGGAAGTAATTCGCCAATTTTTGAATTGATTCCTTCTTCAGTAGTACTTGTTCTACTTTCCTCTGTTCATTATCAGACTGCAATTGAGTCTAAAGCAATACTGGCCCAAGCATCATCCTCCAAAAGGTTCAAGTACACATCCAATCCTCCATGAGCTCGTAGCTGCTACCTTGAGTTTCGAGAAGCATGAGCCATATCACATAGCAGAGGCAATGCATATTGTTTGAGTGGTGAATCTGAAGTGATAAAATTCATCAAGTGTGGAATAATTCCATTTTCTGCACCTTGTTCCTGCCTCCTCTTATATGATCATGCAAAGGTTTAATGCATTGAGGACCTTCCAAAGATGAGCAAATTAATTTAGCCACAGCGTGTAATGAATCTTGTACCAAAGAGAACAAAGAAACAAAGAAACAAAGAAAAAAAAATCTGAAGATTACACACTTCATTGTCTATCTGTGAGATGAGATCCTTCAGAAAGCTCAAGAATTTAGAATCAACTACTTGATTGTATCAGCACACTGAAGGCTTTCTAAGCAATTTGGATCATGGACAAATGTTTGATGCGCTTGAGGATCTACACTTTAAAATAGACATCAAATTATATTTTATTTAACATTTCAACCATGAACAGAAGGCATGCTAACAAGCGATGTGGTTTATATGCACATGAAAAAAATGTAATAAATCTAGCAATATTTAACATGCACCAAAACAGTAGACAATAAATATAGATATGCAGGAATCTGATAAGTAAAGAGCCGAGTTAAAGAATAGTTATCCGGTTGAAGCGCCGGCGTGCCGACTGTCTTTAGAGAATTGATTGCCGCCCTACGGTGCAAAGGCTCCCGGCAAAACTCCCCCAAGATCCGACAACCACGCAGCGTCGTAGGTGCACTCCAAGACGATCGCTGCCCGCGGAGACAACCTCAGATCGCACAAGGCGAAGCCTCAAGACCCAAAAACCGAAGAAGGAGAAGAGGGAAGAAATCGCTCAGAGAGGAAGGAGATTCTCGTTTAGAGAGAAAGGAGCAGAAGAGAAGAAGCAGTGAATGAGATCTCTACTTCTTCCCCTTCTTTTATAGATCCGAAGAGGCACTGATTGCCTCTTCCCATTTGCGCCGACGCCCAGGAGTCGCGCCGTGCGCGTTTTTGAGAGAAGTCGCGATTTCTCAAAAAAAAGGAAATAAAATAATAAATAAAGAAAGAGAAAAAATAAAACCAAATCAAATTGGTTTAGGAATCAAACCGAACCGAAATATGCAAAACCAAACCAGGCCGCTCGCAAGCGCGAGGCTCACGGGCTGGGGATTTGCACCCCCCCTGCGCGCGATAATCGCGTGCGTCGCGCCCGGTTTATGGATTTCCGGCTCAGACCCCCTGAAACCACCTGGTTTGGGCTCAACCCACGCATGCGTGTAGGTCCCCCTAAGCCATCTAAGCATGGTAGGAGTGGATTGATATATAAGGCATTCCACCTTTCTTGGCTTAGCAATGTGGGACTAAACACATACACATAAATATTTGAAATTCCATCAAAAATCAACAAAAAATACACTGGAAAAAAACTAGTATGTAAATATATATCCATATGGAACCCTTGAAACCACATGATTCTTTCTACTGAACAAAAAACATCTTCAACTCCATGATTGTCACACTTTGCCTCAGGACATGCAACTAGCGAGCAATTGTGCGAGCGACTGTGGTGGCGCCTCTGTCACGCCAGTTGTGGAAGCCACCTCTGGCAAACCGATCAACGACAATTGATAAACGGTGGACCGAAGAGAACACAAGAACACTGAAAGCCAATAACAAAGTTTGTTCGCCCACAATACCCATGATAAAGAGTCGGCAGGGGAAGCAAGCGTCAACACGAATATATGAAAAGACACAATCTTATGTGGTTGTTAGGTTCTAATATTTAAATCTGATCGAAAACACAATGCTAGCTTCAGTAAAGAACATGCTCTTAGAGGAAGCCTTAAAGCCAAATAAAGGCAACCAAAATTTAGCTAAAAGTAGACCCAATTTTGTTATAAACATGATAGAAGATTGTTATTTTCCCAAGCTTAGGCGTTATGAAAAGACAGGTAAATTTTATAACCAAAAGTAAATTAAATCTTAAGCAAGTAAACTCCAATTTTAACAAAAAAAAATCAACAGCTACATTTGTCTATAATGCAGATAAAAACCCACCTGATGATACATGTAATTTTTAATACTGGTTATTGTTGTTGCAGTTTAGATACATCATCTGCCAAAACATTAATTGATTATGTGGTACAGGTTTTACATGTAATTTGGTCAATCGTGATTGTGTTAAGTTTAAGAATTAGTCATGACTCTTCAATATAATTTCTATAGAATCCTCATCAAAATCAGGTAGAGTTTCAATTTCAGTATTCTGCCTGTGATTTCACTGTTCAATACAATAGTTATTAGAAATTAAGATATCAAGGTGTACACTTAGAAAAAGAAGATATGATGAGAATAGAAGAAATGAACCAAATCAACTACTAAATCATTGCATGCAAGAATAAGAATTTCTAACCTTTGACAATAGAAGAGAATACGGATGATCAGAAAAAATAATTAAGCAATAAATAATAATCTGAAGGTAATTGTGCGGTCGGCAAGAGATTAGTTTAAAAAAAAATAATAGATTAATAACAAAATATTACTTGGTTTGCAATCAGGAAGGTTGCTAATCAAAGGAAAAATGAAGCGCAATTCTCCTGAATAACTCCTTCGGGTGGAGAACCCTCTTACATGGTGAAAACCCCAGAAAAACAGAGAAGAACTAGAAAGAAATTCGTTTACGGTGATTGATGAATTGGAACTAAGCTCTGGGGTCTATTTATAGCCCCGGTCAACTCTATCTGAATGCTGACGTGGCACAATAGGGGTGCCTGAGTGCTTGAGGGCATCTGACACGTGGCTTGCTTGTTATCTGCTTCGTAACGTTCGCAAATGGCTCTGTTGTAGATCTCGGGCGCATGTATGCATAGGGGTGCCCGGGTACTCGGGTGCCCTAAAGCATAGGGGTGCCCGGGTACTCGGGTGCCCTAAAGCATAGGGGTGCCCGAGTATAGGGGCGCCCTAAATCTTACGGGCGCCCGGGTTGATTTTGGTCAACTCCTTGCTGACCAACCGTCCGACGGGTTTTGTTGGTAGATTTTGAGCCTTCTGGAGTCGGGCTCACCCGAACCCTCCACCGGCCTTCACCTCGAGCGAGCTTCCCCCCGGTTTCATGTCCCTCGGATGTCCCGCGCATCCTTCTCGCTCCACCGACTTACTCTTCCGCAAACTCCGCATCCCTCGGATGCACCAAACCCGTCGACTCCCTTCCCGTGTCATCTAGAGCTGTCAATTTGGGTTGGACCCGTCGGGTTGACCCGCCCCGCCAATCAAATTAAGCGGGTTGGGTTAGGATTTAAGCAACCCAAGCCCGCCGCGGGCCAACCCGCCTAGGCCCGCGACCCGCACGGGTCGGCCCGCGATGGGTTTGGGTTGGCCCGCGGGTTTAGAATCACATGTTAGTTAAGTTTTATGACAATTTATTATCTTTCTTTGTTATTATTTTAAAATAAAAAATAATATTTTTTAGCACATGATTACTCGTTTGTATCCATTTATATTTAAAAAATATATTTCTTAATATATTAGATTGATGAAATCTAATTTTTTTAATTTTTTTAATTTTTTAAAAATATTTTGATGGGCCCGCGGGTTGGCCCGCCTAACCCACGACCCGCCTTGGATTGGGTTGGGTTGGGGATTTTCTAACCAGCCAAGATGACGGGTCGATCCGCCCCGCCCTCGCCAAATGGCCGACCCGCCATGGGCCAACCCGCCCCGCCACGGGTTGGCCCGTTTGACAGCTCTAGTGTCATCCTTCTCGACCACTACGCCTTTCGCTTGACATCCTGCACTCTTAAGCTCCTACACACTTAGACACAGGGATCAAAACATAACATGACCTAACTTGACTCGGTTGACCACATCAAAACCAACCTGGGGTATTTACAATCTCCTCTTTTTTGATGTGCATTAACCCGAGTTAAGTTAGGGTAAACAAGCATAAAAGAAAAGAATAAATGGCAATGTAAGCACACAAAAAAAAAAATTGAAATTAAGCCTACCTTAACTTAATTCTATTTCTCTCCCTTTGATCACATCAAAACTTCAAAACATGTTAAGGGACATAATAACACTTACAAAAAAATTATTTCAACATCCAAATTTTCAAGACTTTTTTACTACATTTCTAACATAATAATTGGTTTCCAGAAAGTCCAATTTATCAAATTTTGGTCGAAAATAAATTTTTAAAATGTAAAGTCTAATTTTAGAAAAAATAATTTTTAAAAATTTATTTTTATTCAAAAATTAATTAAATTTTTATTCAATTTAATTCTAACTTTATGAAAAATAATTTTGAAATCCGATATTGATAATTTTGAAAATAATTTTAAAATTTGATTTCGACATCAAATAAATTTAAAAATTTTATTCAAGGCTTAGAAGATAATCTACAGATCCTGAAAAATTGAATTCAATGAAATTAATTTTTAAAGTATTTTTAAAATTTAAAAATACATTTTTAAACAAAAAATCATAATTAATCCGTTTATCTATTAAAAATTCCGAAAAAAAATTTGTAGTTAAAACAAAGCAGACTCTATCAATAAAAAATATGAAACTAATTTTTTTGCAACAGTTATCTTAAAAAGAATTTAACATAATTACAGCTAAAGCATTTAAATAAAAAATAACAAATAATTAATAATATCTAACAGTTCAATATAGATTTTGGAATCCAATATAAATTCTTTCCT